>JAECUM010015657.1:0-72560 GCA_016617855.1 Megalonaias nervosa | reverse complement strand
TAGTTGTTGCTTAACAGAATTACGAACGGGTAGATATTTTTTAATTGCCTCTAGTCGCTCTCGAGCTAATTTAGCTGAGTGTGGTTCTCCAATACTCATTATTGATAATATCTATAATGGCTGTTTAATTTATAGCAGCAGAGAGGGTGAACGACCAACGCGTAGTGACCAGATTGTGAAAAAATCTGGTCAATTAAAGAAGTTTTCATTATTAAAGCAAAAACTTCTTTTTTTCAGTCTTCGTAGGAACCCTTAATTTTCAAAAATAAGGTCTCAGGCAAGTGGTCTGTTCACCCTCTCTGCTGCTTAACAATATGAGTTTATCCATAAAAAATTAAAGTAAATTACAGCTGTGTATATTTTGCATTAAATTGTCCTCATTGCCATGAAAGACGTATATTGGTAAAGTATAGGATTTTTACTGATCTCATTTTTAGGGCACAATTTCGCAAAAACGTATAATTTAAAAATAAACTATAATAATTGCTTCACTATAAAATAGGGTTGCATTGGATTGGTTACCTGTGACCACGCATACAGTATACATTTCACATAAAAGAATGAGAATCGTAGTTTGATAATCAGGGACATTTAGTCTCAATGGACAAGAACTGCTTGCTATCATTCAAATTTAAACATTTTAGTTGTTGTTAAGTGTTACAACGTCATTGTCTATGACGTGTCCAAAACGTTGCAAGCAAACTGATACATTTTACGATATGCTGTCAAGTGTTGGGCTCGTTGAATGTAAGGCTCGTCATTAATTAGTTGCGTGGGTCAAGCGCTAATAGCATGGTAAAGGAGTCGTGAATCTGTTGATGAAAAGTTTTACTGGCCTCATCTGCTTGCTTCAAGTAGAAACAATCACTTGACCTTTCAGAAAGATTTGTAAATAGCAATAAATTCCTAATGTTATTTCCTAGTATTTTTTATGCATGAAATATGAAATTTAAATTTTAAATGATAAATGAGTGATGATTTGTGTTATGGGTGGTAGGTGAATCTCTCTCTCTCTCTCTCTCTCTCTCTCTCTCTTCCTTTTATAATTAAATCCCATAGAATTGGTCCTAAATTTGTACTTTTTAATATTATGGGGGTTTTTTTTGTTTATCTCTAATAAACCGAAACCCTCCACTCGGAAAGCGGACTGACATTTTCGGTCCAACATTTCAATCTGAGACTATTCCTCCCCCATTAAACCTAAGTTCATGTCAAACTTGAAAACATATTTTAGCTGCTAAATACAATAATATATTTAAATGTATGGTCCAAAAAAATGTCTATTGTCATTCGTTCAGATAAACACACTGCTGACACACGCTGGACGAGATTATTTACGATTAGTAAATATTGTAGAAGGTTTATCTGTATTCAATGTCCCAGAAATGTCCCAAAGGCATGTCAGTGACAAACACATCTACACGCCCGTTGGCGCATATTAGGCCTGCAAGATGTTATTCACAAGTCAATGTACCAAACTGAAGCGCAGCTTTTAAGGTAAATTGATAACAACTAAACTGTTGTAGTTTAGCCATTTGTGAAAAAATTTATTTATCTGTTTATTATCTAAACCAGTTTGCTGTATTCGTTTGTATAAATGATAAATAGGACTTTAAAAAGAAAATGTACATAATACTTGAGTTTTATTAACCAGGCCAGCGGCTATGATTTTGATGCTTTGCTAACGGAGACGGAATAGCAATATACCGAATGAATGGACGTTATTAAAGCTATTTTTAACTAAATGTTTAAATATTGCTCAGATTTGTAAATATTTTTGAACTCTTACGCACAGATATATGTGCTATCATAATTGCACAACCCCTCTCTCTCGCAAGTCACACAATTGTTGACCCCATTACACACACGTACACACAAACAAAATCCGATCTTGTTCTCTCAAATCATGTGAAAAACATGAACGTATTAGCGCTTTTTTGTTTTACCTTACATTTTCTATACCCCAAGTATATATATATATATATATATATATATATATATATATATATATATATATATACAAACATACATACATACATACATACATACATACATGTGTGTGTGTGTGCTGATATAGGATGTATTGAAATTAAATAACGTCATTACATACTTCTGATAAGGAATGGGTTTAATTTTGATTTATGAATGAGGCCCATTTTTGAAGAAATCTGTCCTGTTTTTCATTTAACTGAACAGTGTATTTTTCAATGAACTTGTTTGTTTCAACTATTTGTTTAAAAGCATAAATGGAATGACTTTTTCATAATGAATCTGCAAATGTGAATGTATTTTGCCAAAATAAAGCACGAGATTGTACAAAAGGTCCAATTGTTCACTTCCTAAATATTTTTCCTGTTGGACAAATGTATCACAAAAAAGTTATAATGGTTTAGTGAAACGGTAGCAAAACCTTCAAGTAATATTGCAATCATAGAACAGACGTCAATCCTTTCGTTCTCAATCTTGCAGGAAGGCATCTAATATGTTAATTCTTTTCACAGAAAATAATTAGTGGCAATTATTCTATGAATCAATTTAAAATTTAATGAGATTAACTTTGTACAAAGTTTCGCTTGGCAATAAATCTCAGAGCACTCATCACTACTTATATTTGTATATAATATTTGTATGCACGTTTTTTACTTAGCATTGTGCTGCCTCTTTGTCTTTTATAAAAATACTTTGTAAACAAACTTCAGTTAGTTTTAGATTTGCAAATTCATTATTTTATCCTCCTGCTTATCAAAGTTGTCGTGAGCTAAATCGTTAAAGATTGCATCATTCCATGATTTTGGAATTTTAGATATTAAGAAGTATTTCAAAATATCGTCACGTCGAGTTTTTCGCTTCATCATTTCAAAAGGTATTACATTTCCGTGATAATCAACTAAATCGTCAATAAATTCAATGTCAACTTCTTTCCAGGATATGAATAGATAAATCATTCTAGTCGGAACAAAATTTTAAAAAATTCAGGGATAAATAATCTTGCAGAACTTTGCAATTCCTCATTCCAATTCTATACTGCCAACATTACATCTCTCCAAAAGCTGCTTCTACTGAGCTTACCAAATTTGTCTAATGTCATTCTCCCTAAATTCCAAAATATCCATTATATTTTTGAATATAGTTGCATTGACTAGGTTCATCCTCATTTTCTATTTCTAAATATAGTTGCATTGACTAGGTTCATCCTCATTTTCTATTTCTGAATATAGTTGCATTGACTAGGTTCATCCTTATTTTTTATTTCTGAATATAGTTGCATTGACTAGGCTCATCCTCATTTTCTATTTCTGAATATTGTTGCATTGACTAGGTTCATCCTCATTTTCTATTTCTGAATATAGTTGCATTGACTAGGTTCATCCTCATTTTCTATTTCTGAATATAGTTGCATTGACTAGGTTCATCCTCATTTTCTATTTCTGAATATTGTTGCATTGACTAGGTTCATCCTCATTTTCTATTTCTGAATATTGTTGCATTGACTAGGTTCTTCCTCATTTTCTAGTAATCTTATTTCTTAATTTACCTAATGAATGAATAAATGTTTATCATATTTAATGCTGCCTCATTCTGGGGGGATTATTTAATGCTCCCTCATTCTGGGGGGATTCTAGTATATTGGGTTTAAATCTCTTTACTTTTCAACCCCATACAAACTTAAATAAGTACGATCATGCTCTGATTCAATTTTTGCTGACGGATTTGGAGTGCTCAAAAATATGTTCGAATATTGGCAGAACAAGAGCTTTTACGACAATTACTTTACTCCTAAAGATGTCTTTGACTCCAGCTTGGCAGTATTGTTTTTGCCCTCATTAGTTTTTTCTTACAATTATTTTCCCCATTTTTGCTGCAAGTCTGGAGAAAATTCGATGCCAAGGAGAGTAAATTTAGAAGTACACCATTTTATGTCCATATGGAGACATATTCTTTCATTGGAAACATTTCTTGTTTCCAAGCACCATTGTGATACATGGTCCTAGTAACGATGCAACAGTAGTGTACAGGGCCCCAAGTGACCTAGTGGTCTAAAGCGCTCACCGTTACGGATCAATTCTGTCTGCGTGGGTTCGAGTCTCGGCTCGGCCAATGTTGGTACATGAGAAAGCTTGCCAGTAGCTTCTAGTGGGTCGCTGGTTCTTTCCGGGGTGTTCCCGGGTTCTTTCTCTACCATTTATACTGGCCGCCATGTATAACCTATTCTTGTGCTGAAAAATGGCGTTAAATCCTAAGACAACAGCAACAACGACAGTAGTGTACGTATTCTATTTTTCATAGTAGTAGTGTTGATATCAATGCCAGTCGTGTTATGCATGTTAATAAAACGGTAAAATATATCACTTGCCGATTGATCAAAAAAGATGTAGTATGAATGCATATTTCTTACCGCAGGATTAGGATGAACTCGTGTTTGATGCTGAATACCTTAAACATTTCATCACGTGACATTCAAACAATACTAAGAAATGAAATGTTGATCAGTCAAACTTTCCTCGTGTGAATAATTCATTATTGAGACGTCTCGTAATAATTCACGCGAACGTTCGCATAATTATTTGCTTTTTAAATTGTAGTCACCTGATATATTTCGTATTATATTGAGATTAAATAATCTGACAAAGTGACCTAAAATCTAAAATTCTACGTCACTTCCTTTCCCCTTTTTCTGTCTTATTCATTCATTTATAACTTTTCCGTTACCATTCTTCTTTCTCGTCTTTATTATTACATTCATAGCCGCCTTCATTCCTGTGATAATTTTTCTTTATGCTTCTTCTTTACTATTGTTATTAATATTATTATTTACACTGCCAATCCTGTTATCGTCATTACTGACCACGTCAGAGGAAAAATAATTATTGGTTCTATCCATGACTGAATTATCTTCATACAGACGACACAATGTATGTGAATTACAATGAACATAAAAATTCATCAAGTTTCCTTGATTTGAACAATGTATTAAAATTCTGGAACATTTAATTCGGGGTAAAGTCTGGAACTTATTTTGTCCCCTGCATGGTTCGTCAAACTTTTGAACCGAGACAAACGTGCAGAACAAAATGAATAATTATAAATCAAAGTGGATATTGATAATCGCCAACGGTTTGGTCTTGTAGAATGAATAATGGACGAAGTAAATTAGAACGGTTATGCAAATGCGTTATCTAGAACTGCGCATACTACGTTGAACCACTCAGATCAATATTATTATGAGATGTTAACAAATATATTTGGAAAATATCCTATATTGTAAGGGCACATAGCTGTACTATTGAGAGAGAGAGAGAGAGAGAGAGAGAGAGAGAGAGAGAGAGAGAGAATGGGTGCCTTATTTATTGTTTTCATTTTCATTTCAATTTATTTCTTTAATATGGATCCTGTTTATTCTCTGAAATAAATATTAGCATGAATCACGTATATGATGAGGAAATAAACTGCATTTGTGTCGTGTCGTTGAAAGAAGGAAGAAACGTTTTAAAATTATATTGCCATTGCTTTAGTCAATTTCCAAATCCATTTAAAAACACTACACGAACATTCAAGTGCAAAATGACGTAAACCGAATGACGCCATAAAATCATTTGAATCTAACCAGTTGTTGCCGGCTACACTAATTATATCTACCTCTCAACTGGGCAGGGGCAGGCTATCACACGAAATTTACCTGATGACACATTTATTGGACTTTAAGGTAATACCTAACGTTACTCTCGTATCGACACTTCAAAGTAATGAAAGTCTTTGCTTCCTTCCTTAATACATCTTAAGCAATGAAAGTCTTTGATTCCTTCCTTAATACATCTTAAGCAATGAAAGTCTTTGATTCCTTCCTTAATACATCTTAAGTAATGAAAGTCTTTGATTCCTTCCTTAATACATCTTAAGTAATGAAAGTCTTTGATTCCTTCCTTAATACATCTTAAGTAATGAAAGTCTTTGATTCCTTCCTTAATACATCTTAAGTAATGAAAGTCTGATTCCTTCCTTAATACATCTTAAGTAATTTGATTCCTTCCTTAATACATCTTAAGTAATGAATGTCTTTGATTCGTTCCTTAATACATCTTAAGTAATGAAGGTCTTTGATTCCTTCCTTAATACATCTTAAGTAATGTAAGTCTTTGATTCCTTCCTTAATACATCTTAAGTAATGTAAGTCTTTGATTCCTTCCTTAATACATCTTCAATTAAAGCCTTTTATACTTACGTAAGAGTCGGTTACGTATCGTGCTAAAATAGTTGATGTTACTAGTAGTAGTGGAAGCACTAATGATTGTTGTGGTGATGGTAGTAATTGTTTGATTGTAATGGCTTCCTACTGAATGCATTTATTAATTCTACATTAGATTGTATATTTTGAAATTGTCCAGACAGAATAACTGTTTCTGTCAATTTTTCATGCCATCGCTTGAGTTCGTGACCAATCATTCTTCAGCGTCTCTATACTTTATCAGATGTTGCCTTGCCATACGTCATCTTGTTTATAGCGAAGGCTAGCAATTTGGGCCAAAGTAATAAATTTCTACTGACATATCGCCAGTATCAAAAGTTGAGTAACTAAGCACAGCTAGTTATATAGTCAATATATGATTCCAAACTGCCCGACCAGATTTTCCTCATTGGAAGCACGTAGTAAAACTATGGATAGCTGAGGGGAAATCAATCGAGGTTCTACAGGTGACACCACAGTAAGACTGTCATCTTCTTGCACTTAATAATGGCAAAGTTTCCAATACGTGTATTTATTATCAACACTGAAACTGCAATGCGTATCTTAAACGTTCTTATGATAAGTTATTTTACGTTTAATTAATCGAAGACATAATAACCGACAAATGTATCTGTGGGCTTGCCAGTCTACACGGGTACAACTAAACATAATCAATTTTTCAAATCAACCATTTAAAAAAAGGGTCATAAATTGGGGTAAATGCACGACATGGTTCTGTGTCTCTCCCGATAAGAAATGGTTTTAATATTGGTCAAAAACTCACACCAAGGTCATGAACAACGGTAAAATAAACGAGGGTCCATGCACCGGACGTGCTGGCAAGATAACATTTAAACCAGCTTGAAATTTACTTAAGAACTATGCCACGCTCGCACAAACAAATCTATCTGCGGGGCACATACAACTATACATAGCCCACCCATCATTGACTGGAGTGTTGGCAACTCACATGCTGTCAAGTGCTGAGTCAGTTGAATATTGGGCTCGTCATTACCTAGCTGCTTCAGTAGACAGCCGATAAGTACGACTTCATTAGAGTCTTGAATTTGTTGTAGAAAAGTATTTACTGTCATGATCTCCCTGATTCTAAAAAAATATAATCACGGGACTTTTAGAAAATTTGTCCGTGGCAATACATTCCTCATCTTATTAACTAGCATTTTTGCATGATGTATGAAATTTAAAGTTTAAATGGTAAAAGAGTGATTGTTTGATGGGTTGATGGTGAATATCTATATATTCCCCTCTCTTTATTGATGGCGCCATGGTCAAATGTTAGCTGAGATTGCTGCCAGTGGATATAGCTAGGAGAAAGAAGGAAGAAAAAAAAAAAACAGCAAGTGAAAAGTTGTCCGAACTTCATCAGCTTTGTCAGAAGCGGTGAGACACAAAAACAAATGGCTGAAGAAAGAGGCATCTGAACAACAGTACAGGACTTGGAAATGAAAGCAGATGTAAAAGGGAAGCTGAAGTTCGCTAGAGACATCTCTAATACCAACTTCGGACATGGCATTTTACTGTGGTCAGGAACTACCAAATAGGTGATTTTGTTGGTACTGACAGTCCCACGGGAAGCTAGAATGGAGGAGGCCCGTGACAGGAAATTTGAAGAAGTTTAGGCACTCATCCATGAGTGCCTACAGAAGAGATGGAAGGCCTGGAATATACCGGTAGGAATAGGATCCCGTGGCTTCGCAGACCTTTTGGCGTGCCATTGGAGTCATTGGGATTACAGGAGCTAGCAGCAGGAAGTTAGTCACTAAGGTTGGCAAACAGGGAGAGGAAGCCTAAAATTGGATTTGGCGGAAGAGAGAAGAGCGGTGGAAAATATATTCGGTTCTGGGCTGAGTTTGATCAACTCAGCGTGAAAAACGTTCTAATAAAGGTGATCCCCCTATATATATACTTTCTTCATTAAAACCATCTTTCATGTATAAATCATAAGTGTAACTTATATTGATTTAATCAATGTGAATAAAAATAGAAACTCAAAAATGAAAACAATCAACTTATCACCATGAAAAGGTGATTGTAAATAGGAACAAAAAGACAGAACTACATTTTGTAGCGGACACATTCGGCAGGGATGTGAGTTCATTCACCCAGTCAATACACAGTTGCCTCTCGTCAATCTAACTCCGTTCAAATGGCAAATATATGTATTTGTATGTAATATGAATAAAATATATGTATAGTATGTACGCCGTATCAATGATATACCACTCGTTGTATAAATTTTTCATTAAAAAGAAACTCGGCAAGCCTCGTTTCCTTTTAATGAAATATTTATGCATCTCGTGGTATATATATATATATATATGAAATATTTATGCATCTCGTGGTATATATATATATATATCACATACACTAAAAATAACGTAGCGTTTAAAGTGTTGGTATAAAGCTATTTAACATACCAATACTATTTTTTATATCAAATTGTGATCCGCCCATGGCGTAATAATACGCATATATAAACATTCTTGCAACGGCGCCCTTGCAACTGCGTGCTTTCCACTCATTAGTCATTAGTAACGTATGAAAATAATGATCAAAAGTATAAATAATCCCCGTTTTCTAAATGAATTTAATATGGTACACAATTTCATCACAATCCTTACTGTTTTCAGTTCTCCTCATCTCTCATGCATAATTGACAAAATACGCAGAATTCTGGAGTGAGAGAGAAAAAGAATTTTGGGTGGATGAAAATTTTGAAATTGAACTTACACCCATAACCTACAAGAATATGGTTCGTCGTAACAGCATGTGTGCACTTTCCTTGGGATGTATCTACAGTGTTTATATAATCAATGATACAAAGTTGCAAACCCTGTCAACATTATACGGTAAATTTCCGGTTACGTGGTACACATACTGTGATGTATTTATTGTTTTGTTTTTGTTGTTATTAAACCTATTATACTGTTCTAAAATACTATTATTATTAATTACATATGAAAATGTACAAAGGCCCCCCCCCCTCTCTCTCTCTCTCTCTCTCTCTCTCTCTCTCTCTCTCTCTCTCTCTCTCTCTCTGTGTGTACCAGAATGTATGAAAGGACGAGCGTAGAGGATTTTCGCTTTTGTCATTGCACGATGTCTCTGAATGATAGTAAAAGTTAAGTAAAAGAGAGAGAGAGAGAGAGAGAGAGAGAGCGTTTCATGGTCAGTAGTACTGTTATTAAAGCAGAATAATGACTTAAATCAACTGTAAATATATTAAAATATTTTAATTATCTCTCGTTGGTTCTTTATTTCGCTTAGTTTCTATGCGCCGGTACGTTAATGGCGTAGCTAACAATGTGTTTCTAGTACTCTACCTTCTTCATTAAAACCATCTTTCATGTTTAAATCATAAGTGTGTCTCATATTGATTTAATCAATGTGAACAAAAATAGAAACTCAAAAATGAAAACAATCAACTTATCAATATGCAAAGGAGATTGTAAATAGCAAAAAAAAGCACAGAACTACATTTTGTAACGGACACACTCGGCAGGGATCTTAAATCTTAAACTCCGTTCAAAGGGCAAATATATGTAGTTGTATGTGATATGATTAAAATATATGTGCAGTATGTAAGCTGTATCAATTAAATACACCACTCGACTGAAAGATTTGTTTGGTCCAAATTTGTATATTTTGTAATATCATCATCTTGTTTCTCTCCTATAAACCGAAATCCTTCTATTCTGTAAGCAGACAGACAGACAGACAGACATATTCGTTCCACAATTCAATTTAAGTCTAAACTCCCCTTCTATATAAAACCTAAACTCACTTCAAACTTGAAAATATGATTTAGCTGCTAAATGCTACGCAATCCTGATATTTATGGTCCAGAAACTGGCTGTGTTCATGCGTTGAATTAAACACACACCTGACATACATTTGTCAGATTATTGGTAAATACTGTAAAGGGCGTATCGTTGTGTTCAGTGACACACAAATGTCTCAAGGGTATGTCAAGTACAAACAATACTCGACACGCGTGTTCGCTCATATTAGGGCTGACATGAGATTATTCTGAAGTGCAGCTTGTAATGTAAATTTAAGCGCCTGTAGTTAAGCAATTTAAGAAACATTATGTTTGTCTGCTTATTGTCTAATTGTGTTTCCTGCTATTAATTTGCATAAATAATCAATAGAACTTTAAAAAGATAATCACAAGATAAACGGGTTTTTATTAACCAGACAAGAGGCCTCAATTTTGTCGTGTTTGATGCTTTGCCAAGGAGACTGATAAAACAGTATACTGAATGAATGCACGTTCCTCAGTTAATTTTTTTACTAAATACCTTAATGACAAACAGCGCTCATAACAATAATAATTAATATTAATATTAATACTTATACATGTACTATCATAATTACACACACCCTCTGTCGTAGTTATATAATCATACTCACTAACAAAATCCTATGTTTCTCTCAAATCACACCAAAAACATGGATGTTTTAACGCTTTTGATTTTTTTTTTACCTTTTCTATACCACCAGTAAACGAAACAATTTTCAAAACTGCAAATTAAATTGTAAATTAAATGGGACTAATTTTGCAATCATCATTGTCTTACCCGGTCTTAGTAACGACTGCAGCAGTAGTGGAATTATATTTTGTGTAATTGTAGTAGAGTTGGTGGCAATACCAGTCATGCTATGCAGGGTAGTATAAAGGAAAACACCGATAACTTGATGGGATTTTCTCATTGATCAAGAAAGATGCGCTAAGATCAATATGAACGCAAGTAAATTTTTTTCCGCAAGATGAGGATGATCTCGTGGCGATGATGAATACATTTAAAATTTCATCTGCAATTCATGTGACATTCAGACAACACTAACGTTTATAATGGTGATCAATTAAAATTATCCCTCGTGTGAATAATTTATTATTTCTTAAACTTCTTGTAATAATTTAGGAGAAAGTTTTCATAATTAATTGCGTTTTAAATATGTACACACTTATGTTGAATTTATTAGATTGAGAGATTTAAATACACAAAGTGATCTAAAGTCTAAAATTCCATGTCACTTTACATATCCAGATGACTCGTCCCTCATTTTCCTCACTATTGTTTTCTTTTGCATCGTTTTTATTATCTTCTTTATTTTGTTTGCTAATACCCTTCCTGGAACGTTTACCCCTTTTTTCTGTTTCATTCATTCTTTATTTTTCCTGTTATCATTCTTCTTTATCTTCTTTATTATTATATTTATATTCGTCGTCAGGCCCCTTCAGACGTTGAGAGAGGCATGGGCCACTTGGAGAGTCTGAGGCTCCTAACCCTTGTTATAGTGAGATTTCGAATGCCAAAACAAGCCCATATAATTTACTATATAAAAATTCAAAGGACATCTAGCTACACAAAGAAAAATAGTTATTATTTTCAGAACTGTTTATTTAGAAAAAAAGCCTATCAACCCCCACCCCCTCTCATTGGGCCTGTCGTCGTCATTTTCGCAATATTTTTCTTTTTGTTGTTCTTTACCATTTTCATTTATATTGTTATTTACACTGCTCATCTGTCGTTGTCACAACTGACCACATCAGATAGAATGCTTATTGGTTTCTAGATATGACTGAATTATCTTCATACAGACGACACATTGTACGTGGATTGCAATGCACATACAAATTCATCAACATCGCTTTTTTTGAACAGTTGTCGGAACATGCGGGAACATTTAGATCGGGGCAAAGTCTGAAACTTAGCTTGTTCCCAGGTTGTTTCGTCAAATGTTTGAACACGTCGATATATGCGGAATAAAATGAATGATTAATGTTTGTACTCGCCAACCGTTTGGTGTTTTAAGATGGATAATGACTGAAGCAAATTAGAACCGTTAATATTATTTGTCATCCAGAACTGTGCATACTACATTGAACCACGCAGAACATTCTTTTGAGACCTTTGCAGATATATTTTGAAAAATTCTTGGGAAGCTTGGAGAACTTAGCTGTGCAATCCAATTCGAATTTTAAATATCAGCAGATGTTCTCAGCATAAAACAAATTATATAAT
The DNA here is from genome assembly GCA_016617855.1 of Megalonaias nervosa. Taxonomy (NCBI): domain Eukaryota; kingdom Metazoa; phylum Mollusca; class Bivalvia; order Unionida; family Unionidae; genus Megalonaias; species Megalonaias nervosa. The sequence goes on along the minus strand of JAECUM010015657.1, from coordinate 60,287 downwards.
TACAGATACATTCAAGTCCAAAATGAGGTAAACGGACTGACGTCGTACAATCATTTGAATCAAACCAGCCTCTACCGGTTACGCTACTTATGAACACTTGCCTACCGGACAGAATGTTACACAATTTACCTGATCAAACATATATAACGGACTTTAAGACAATAACCCAACGTCATTCACTGACTGGTGCTTCAAATTTATGCAAGTCTTTCACCCCCTTCAATTTGAACCTTTTCTAATTTTGTAAGAGGCAGTCACGTATCGTACTCAAATAGTTGTTGTTAGTAGTGTAGTCGAAGGAATATTACAGAGGAAGCACTAATGGTAGTAGCTGTATTATTGTGGTGGTGATATTCGTAATTATTTTGGTGGTTATGGTTTCCTATTGAAGGAAAATGTTGAATTCTGCCTTTAAATTTGATATTTTGAAAATATCCGAGCACAATAATTAATTTTGTCAATTTTTCATGCCACAGCTTGATGTAATGACTATTCGTATAATGACGTTTTCCTGCGTTTGTCAGATTTTGCCTTTGGCACACACATCTTTTATTGTTAATGGCCGTAGTTTGGACTGAAGTAATCAATTTCTACTGAAATAGTTTGTATATGATCAGTATCAAAAGTTCAGTAGTAAGCAAACGTGGTCACATAGTTAATACATGAAGGCACACTACCGGACCAGTTCGACAAACTGGAAGCACAACATAGAATTATTGACAGCTGAGGGGAAATCAGTTGAGGTTTTAAAGATGACACAGCTCCGGCGGCCTAAGTTTTAGAGCGTCCGCATCGAATGCAGGAAGTCACAGGTTCGAACCCCAACCGAGTCATACCAAAGACTTAAACAAATGGTACTAACAGCTGCCTCGCTTGGCTCTCAGCATTATGAGGTTAGTATTAGGACTGGTCGGCCTGGTGTCAGTATAATGTGACTGGGTGCGACATCATGCTACATGTCTACGGCAAGATGACCAGTGCTAGACATAATTATAGACTGCCTCACTGCAGACATCGTAGCGATATGACTGAAAATTATTAGAGCTACGTTAGAAATCCAAATCACACACACACACACACACACACACACACACACACACACACACTCACTCTTCCGAAATCAACAAAAATTATTTTTCATAGCACCTGCTAGCTGGAGAAAAGGCTAAGAGGGATATCTTTGTACATACACTTATATTAGCTATACATTACTGATTAAATATTTGCGTTCAGCGTGCAATTTTGTTCCTTGTTTACAGGTATACCTGGAATGAAGCATGATGTTTTCATTTGCCACACCATAACAAAAAATGCCGCTGTTATTTGTATTTCCCATTGTGCTAGCTTAGGATATATTTATGAGTTCAGCTCATGACAGCAGGCTATTCACACCCTGTAACATTACTGTTGTACATCGAATCATCACACTTGGCGATGGGATGCATTTTCAGGAGTGCTACACTCGCGTTACAAGTGTTTGTCATTGTCAGTAGTTAATGGGGGCAATATAGATCCCGTAGACTGTAATGTTAAAAACAGGCCCCGGCACTATGCCCCAAAATTTATAGCCCCACGTAGACCGTAATGTTAAGTACAGGTCCCATCACTATATCCCCAAGACTGAGTATAGGGTCGATAGGAATGGCACAGGTAGGGTGACGTCACGGTACTGGAGATTGGTAACAATGTTGCAAGTGGCTGACCTGAATAAGTGCAGTTACCACTCTAGCTAGGGATAAATACAATAGAGACAGATACATATAAAAACACATAGATAACACATATAAGCAAGAAAGAAGAAATATATTTTCGAGGCATATGAAGTGGCCCTGAAAAGGGCCTTTGGTTTTTTGTTAACACCATTCCGTTAACATAAAGGGCATCACACAGGTCTTCTTCTCTTTCTCAAACTTCGTCTAACCTCTGGACCGTAGATGACGACTCGCCTCAGACAGCCTTGTCTCTCCACATAGATCCTTCTTTTCCAAACAGTCGTCTCGGTGATCCGTATGATGGTCCATGATGATTTAACACACATGGGTAAGTCCGTACGGAACAGCATCGACGACACAAGAGTAGAGGATTCAACGTTTGTCCACATCTTGTGACGAGAACAGGTGAAGGGAATGAAGTGAACCGAGTTTACTTATAGTATTAGAGCGGATCGAAACGGATTGAGATTGTTCACCAATCCCAATACGCGTTACAAAATTCAATCACTTCACGGAGTCTGTCTTCCAATCCGGAGAGCTACATGTGACGTCAAATTCCCTATATAGGTGCGCTAGCGTCTGTGCACAGTGAATCGATGCGACATTGTTTTGTGAAACATGACGGAAACCAAGAAAACGATGTATTGGGTGTACCGGCGTTGGTGACGAGAAGCGATGGTATAGCAGCGGTTACCAAAGTCAACACAGGTCTACTTCCAGAAGAGGTCGATTTTAATTGGGATTTAGTAGATTTTCTCTCTTCTTCGCAAGACTTAGTTCCGGAACCAGTACCGTCGCCACCTTCTCCTTCTTTACCACACGTCGAGGATTTTAAACAGAGACAGAAAAAAGAATTGGAGAATTTTTACAACAGCAGAAAGAGACAGAACAAACATTTCTCCTTCAACAGCAACAGCGAGAAGAAGAGGCAAGAAGGAAACGACAGGAAGAAGAAGAAGCAGTAGAGAAGAAACAAGGTCTAGGAGAGAAGGAGAACAGTGAAAGTCAAACGGTAACGGTACTCTTGGACATTTTGGCCGAGTTAAGAAGTCTGAAACAAATGTATCAGACTTCTTTATTACGACCCAAGAGTAAAAGACCTTCCCAAGCCAAACAGTCCAACCCGGTTAGTACACCTGAGATACCACCCCCAGTGATTTCTAATAAATCATCGACAGGAGCAAGTCCAGAAGTAGGCCTTGGCCGTGGCAAAGGCTTAAGGCAGTTAAAGCGGATTGCTTCTCGTTCCTGAGTTTGGTTTTTGAAAACTCGCACCCAACGGCCCTTTTCAGGGCCACCCACCTCTGTCGAAAAGAGTTATTATTCATTTTGCCAAAATCAATTAAAACTCAAAATTCCTTTTTTAACCCCATGATGTATGTGTGTGAGTGCATGAGTTTAGGCCCTTATTTTAAAAAATCAAAACCAGGAGACACATACGTTTTTCAGTCTGGTCTATTCTATTACAAATTTTACAATCCAATGTCACAACACAACACAACACTATTTTTAAAAAGTTCATAGATATTTTCTGTATCTTTTTTCTTCACTCTCTCTGTTTTTAAAATTTCTTCACTTTCACAGGTTTTTCCTCCTCTTCTTCCTGACTTTTTTTATCGTCTTCTTTTCTTTTCTGTCTTCTCTCTCTGGACGTGTCGGGGTTCTTCTTTTGCCGAGGGTACCTCTTCTTCTTCCTCCTCCTGCTCCTGTTGTTTCTTAGGAAAGTCTAAAGACCAATGTCCTTTCTCTTGACAATGATAACAGGCATCCGGACTTTTGTCTCTTTTGACACTGGTCTTGCTTTTTTGACGGTCAGGACATTCTGTAGCCCAATGCCCTATCTTCTGGCAGATATAGCAAGTATCTTGACTTTTATCTCGAAAGGAGCTAGAGTAGTCCGTCGGCTTGTCTAAAGAAAACTTTCGTATGACACCTCGCAAAGCTCTAATCAGAAGTTCGATCTCTGTGGGTTCTGGTCGGCTTGAGAGTGAAATGAATACTGAGAGGGAACGCACCAGCCCTTTATATATACACTGGGCTGACATGGATATAAAGGTGTCCATGGCGTTTAAAATGTAGTCATTTGACTTTTTGCAGTCAAGATGAAACGATCGAATCATTTCGTAAAGAAAGGAGAAGAAAGTAAGAGGCAGAAGCGTGATTTATCGCCTCGCACAGTAGCTGAAGTCTTGGCTCAAATTCATGCCAGCGTTTTTGAAGATGACATGAGTGAACCAGAATCCAGACCCAGAGAGTCTACACCCAAACAAAGTCCGACATCACCACCAGTAAACCCCGAAAAGTACGTATGCCGGCATGAACGACTCGACAGACTGGAAAAGAGCCTGGAAAAATATTCGACGATCGGACCGAACCGAACAAAGAAGAGAAGCAGAACTCCTGTTACAGCAAGCGAGGATATCCAAAGACAGATCCTGTGGCATTCCTGAAATGCAAAAATTGCAAGACGTCTTGGCTGCACACTACACCTTGAAAGTGCACCCTCAAGAAGTGCGCGGACCTCTGTTGTTTCGAGGCAAAGATTTCAAAGACGGAAAATACATTCACGTCTATTATCACGATGAACATTTCGATGCCATTACCAGTATCACTGGATTCCTGGGATACAGTTATTACTGTGAGAAATGTGACTATGGCTATAACAATCGAGAGCAACACAGGCGGATCGAAATGCTCAGGATGTTTGGCCTCTAAAACATGTCTTGACGAAGGACAAGAATGAGTGCATTGCCCTGCTTGTCAGCGCACTTTTGTCAGCCCTACCTGTTACCAACAACATCTAAAGACGCAAGGTTCACAGCAGAAATGTACTTGTCAACTCCAGAGATTGTGCCCTACTTGTGGACAGGGCATACGTACAAACAGTGCCAAGACTCACATATGTCCAGGAAAGAAACTATGTAACTTGGAACACGAATGCTACATTTAAAAATACCATTCCAAACATGAAGAGGAAGAAGATGACCAGAAGAAAGGCAATTTCATCTTTTTCGATTTCGAATGCATGCAAGAGTCCGGTATTCACATTCCTAATTTCTGCGTGGCTCACCGAGTGTGCGAGAAGTGCATCCAAGAGCCTATCTTTACTCATTGCCCTTACTGTAGCAAGATTCCTGGAGGACGTGAAAAAATCTCTCGGGGACCGAACACATTGGCCGATTTCTCCCAATGGATCTTAGACCCCTTCGACGAGACGTGGAGCCAAGAAGACATCGAACGTTACGGTGATTGGCATCGCTATGCCACGGTGATGGCTCACAATTTCTCGGGATACGATGGACAGTTTCTGTTGAGATACAATACAGAACAAAGTACCGAACACCCTAAAGTGACTTTGAACGGAGCCAAAATCATTTCCATGGAAGTGGGTCAAGTGCAGTTTAAAGATTCAATGAGTTACTTGGCCATGCCTTTGAGTTGCATGCCTAAAAAGTTTGGAATGACAGAAATGGCCAAAGGCTATTTTCCGCATTTTTTCAATACCGAAGCCAATCACCACACCGTTTTACCCTATTTACCCGAGGCTCACTACTACGACCCCGACAACATGCTTACTGAACAACGAGAAGATTTCTACGCTTGGTACCAGACTCACGCCTCGGACCTCTTCGACTTTCAGGAAGAAAGATGGACATTTTACTGCGTTGCTGTGGAAAATTTCGAGAACTGTTCATGGATCACGGAGGGATCGATCCTTTGAAAGAAACCTGCACCATTGCCAAAGTGTGTTCCTTAGCATACTGTCAACGATTCATGCCCGAAAACACCCTAACTGTCATAAGCCCTCAAACGACGAATTTTGTCAACGTCAATACTCGGTCAAAGACCATCGGAAGGTATTCGGTAGATGGCTGGGACTTAGAAAACCTCAAGATCGTATTCGAGTTTAACGGATGTTTATTTCACGGATGTCCTATCTGTTACCGTCAACGTGACACTAAAAACCAGTTTTAACAACGGACCATGGAAGACTTCTACCAGGCCACTTGTCAGCGACGCTTAAAGTTAGAAGAGCAAGGATACCAAGTGGTAGAAATGTGGGAACACGAGTACGATCAGCGATTAAAAACCGATCCCGAGTTTAAGCGCATCGTGGAAAGTTACAAGCTGGTGAACCCTCTGAACCCGCGGGACAGTTTGTACGTAGGACGGAAGAATGCCACCTGTTTGTTGTACCAAGCCGACGAGGAGAAAGGAGAAGAAAAACAAATACTTGGACGTGTGTTCACTGTATCCATACGTGTGCAAATATTGTCACTTTCCGCAGGGCACCCACAATTGCTGACGGAACACATTGACCTGGACAACATTCGACAATACGAAGGATTGATCAAGTGTAAAGTCTTGCCTCCCACGAACTTGTACCATCCCGTTTTACCACACCATTACCAAGGAAAACTGATGTTTCCCTTGTGTCGTGCTTGTGCGGAAACGTGCAACCAAGACCAACCTTGCCAGCACACACATGAAGAACGCGTCTTGACGGGAACGTGGGTCAGCGTCGAATTTTTCAAAAGCTCTGGATCTGGGATACCAACTGTTGGAAGTGTACGAAATTTACCACTTTCCCAAGACAAAAATACCACAAGGGCGACGAGACTCAGAAAGGCATTTTCGCCGACTACGTAAATGGCTTTTGAAACTGAAACAAGAAGCCAGCGGTTATCATTCCTGCTGCCACACTCCCGAAGACCAAAAGAAATTCAAAGAGAAATACTGGGAGCAGGAAAGCATCACTTTAGACCACATCGAGAAAAACGAAGGAAGGCGATCGTTTGCCAAAGTGATGTTAAATGGCTTGTGGGGTAAAATGGCACAACTAACGTGTTTACCCAAGAAGGAGTATTTGACAGAACATTCTCGCTACTTCCAGATGATTCACGACAAAACCAAATACATGAAACACGTGGACGTCGTTCGTGAGGACTTGATCTTAGTCAATTACGAAGAATAACTGGACTTTGTAGAAGCCGACGCATTTGGAAATGTCACCATTGCGGCTTACGTGACAGCCCATGCTCGCTTAAAACTGTACGAAGCTTTAGAACTGGTAGGAGATCGTGTGTTGTATTTTGACAGGGACAGTTGCATCTACATCGATCGCCTGAGTCAACGTCACCCGGTCATCGAAGGAGACCGTTTAGGAGCCTAGACGGACGAGCATCCCGAAGACAAGATTCTAAGTTTTGCAAGTGCTGTATCAATAATTACGGCTACGAATACCGGAACACACAAGGAAAAATTCACACCGAGTGTAAAGTGAAAGGATTGACTCTCAGTTATTGCACCAGTCGAGTGGTGAACTTTGGCGTCTTGAAAGAAGCCTTGCAGTCTGGACAGGATGAAATCTTTAAAGTGACCACCCACGAACCGCACAAGATTGTCCGTTTACCCACACACCAAATCGTCAGCCGGCCCTTGGAAAAAGTCTATCAAATCGTGTACCAGAAGCGACTACGGCTTACCGACCACTTCACTTTACCGTACGGTCACGTTGACGTTGGCCAGCAAGTAAAAAGGAACAACGTCCAAGACCGATAGTTTATTGTCACTACCAACACAAGCGAGAAAGATGAATCCCTTCAACCAGGAAGTATCGATCGTAAGACACAAGTCCAACGATAAACTCGAGTACGATGCTGTGCCTTGCGATGGTAGGGATGCTGTACGCTGTGACCTGAACGAATCAGTCCCACACCATAGGAACTTTGCTATGACTGTACCTACCATGGAAAGTGATGCTGTGCGTGTCAAACCTGACGGATGCGAAAGCGATGCCACTCGTTATCGCTTACCTTTTCACTTTACTGGTTTTCATGGTGGATGTCATTATGAAACCATGCGGCTACCACCCTACAGATGTCATCCAAAACTGAGCAAACTCCTGCATATTTCACCGTACCCACATCGAAATGAACCTGTGAAAGATGAATATTCGTTCCCTGTGAGATTGCCTGAATACTGCAAATTTGAAAGTCGATTCCAAACCTTCCGAGGAAAATAGCCAAAATATCTGGGAGGACCTACCTCCGAAGAATTAGCTAGAGCCGGATTTATCTACTTAGGCGAACGGGATAAAGTCAAGTGCTTCAGTTGCGGTGTGTCACTTCACGAGTGGGAACAGAAAGATTCCGCTTACCTGGAACATGCTCGATGGTCTCCAGATTGTCACTACCTACCTTTAGTGGCACCTCGTCATTGAAGTGGCAGACCATGTCTTTTAAGAAACCAGCTTGGCTAGAAGTCAAACGTTGGACAACACCTAGACAAGTATTTAAACCCCATTTGAAAAATAATATTCAAACATTACCAAACGAATTGCAAGAGAAGATCTGCGTGTGGTGTGTGAGTTAGTGACTAAACATTTGTGGTGCGGTACTGAAATACAACTGATGCTATTCAGAATGTACATTTATTACCTTACACCAAAGAGGGTATTAAAACGGTCTACGATGCCACGACTTTTATCAATCGTGATACAACAGATTTCGTGGAAGCAAATCAATGTCAATATTCAAACGGTGGAGGATTACCATCGCCTATTATGAGAACTGTGTCCATTGAATTGGGGTCGACGTGTGGTGTGTGTCTTAGTGACCTGCTTTCTGGGATTTCGTTTACCGTCCGATTTCTTGTGGACTCTTTAAGAACAGAACATACCACTCAAAAAAGCATCAATGTGGTCCATTTAAATGTACACGAAAAGCTCATTCTGCTCAAAGCGTTGCGCTTTCATCTCCATACTTCTCGACCTCTACAGGAACTAAAGATTCGTCAGCTTTTAGGTACTGAAGATGTGTACGATGATATGTGTGTAGCTTGTGACTTACACACTCACTGGAAAGATGTATGTGACTGGAAAAGTTGGGGTTTCGAGGGTTGGACAAAAGAAGTGGTACACTATGCCCAAGATTTGTCATCCTAAAAAATTAAAACGTTCAGTGGAAAAAGTAACTTTTAAACCTGTGTTAGTGACAGTACCAGAAGAAGAACCACTCCCTTCAGGACAGGACAGGACAGTCATTGACATCTCCGAAAGACCATTCCAGGAGGACACTTGTGTGACAGTGCCAAGGAGTGTAGAGACTCTAAGAACATTACACACTGTCCCTACGAGACATCATCTTGATCACCAAAAATCTTGTACAAAGGCTTGTTTATATTCCACTATGATTGTTTTAATGTGTCTTTAATTCATGTACTTAGCCATTGCCTTTTATATATTTTTGTCTTTCGTGTTCACTTTTAAAGATGGCAATAAACGTGTCCTGAAAAAAGTATAAAAACTCTTGTCTTGCTGTCTTCGTGTCAAAAGTGACATTCCTTACAGTACTATGGCTACCTCTGCTGTCTCTGCTCCCTCTTCCTCCACTTTCAGAGTCGCTGACAAACACGTAGATCGAACCAGTTGAGAGGCATTGTATATTCGCAATCCCTTTTACATGCTCAATGCTGGACCTAGCGTTTCAGGCAAAACCGAATTTGTCAAACGTTTGATCGACCATAAACATCATTTGATCGATCGTCCACCTCAACGAATCGTGTCGTGTTACAAAGAGTGGTAATCGGCGTACAGCCTTCTGCGAGAAAGTCAAGGCGATTCCATCGTCTTTGTGGAAGGCATTCCTGGCGAAGACGTCGGGATCGTGTCTGACCCTTGTCAAACCCATCTGGTCATCTTCGACAACATGTTAGGAGAAGACGAAGAAGAAATTAAACTGTAGTTTACGCGCAAAGGGCATCATCATAATGCCAGTGTCATTTACATCACCCAAAATTTGTTTCAACAAAGTAAAGCCAATCGTACCATCAGTCTCAATGTTCATTACGCGGTCTTGTTTAAAAGCCCTAGAGATAAATTGCAAGTGCAAGTGTTAGCCAAACAGTTAGGAACGCCTTGGCTGACTCATGCGTACGACGATGCCACTCAAACCCCACACGCTAATTTACTCGTGGATTTAAAACCCACCATCCCAGATTATTTGCGATTTCGTACCCATCTGTTTCACCACTGGTGCCAAGATGGATGGTCTATCGTGTACACGTCCCCTTCGTCGACTTAACAACAATAACAACAACAACCAAAAACAGTCTATAAAAACCTCGGTCACTTTGGGTCTGTCTCACATAGTGTCAATATGACAACCCTTCAGTCTCATCTTCCCGTCAAATTGATTCGTGCCTTATACGGCATCAGTCGCGAAATAAATCCACAAATACGTGCTCGTGTCTTAGAAGATAGTCTCAAAGAAGTCTTACGATGATTTAAGGTGACAGCACGTCAATCACTGCAAGGCATCATTCAGATTCCATATCAAACCAAATGTCTTTTTTTACAGAAACAAAGTCGCCTTGACGCAACTAGCCGATCCTCGCATTGACACTCAAACCAAAAAGCAAATCATTTTGAAACCTGGAGGAAGCGGTTCCTTAGGAGGTGTCATCATTCGTTTCCTCTTAAAATGGGATCCTAATGCTCCCAAAGTTGTACCCAAGAAAAAAGCCACCCCCAAACGTACTCCGAAGAAAAAGAAAAAGAGCAACGGTGTCAAGACCAGGTCACAGCCTCAGAAAAAGAAAAAGAAAAGTCCACAGAAAACAACTTCTACCTGCAAGAGAGGTACTGCCGCCAGGACGCAACCTTACATTCGCAAACCACGACCTGCCACAACGGTGACTGCGTCTCCAGTAGCCTCAGGTTCTTCCACTTTTCCGCTGCTGGTGATGCCTGCCAAACTCGATTTGACACCTGTCTTTCCTAATTTGATGAAAAATTGGAAACCTGCGTCTCCAAAAGCCTCTCCTCCAGCGGTGACACCCTCTTCCTCTTTAGCGGCAGTGGCCACTGCTCACAAAGTACCTGCTCCCAAAATCAAAGTCCAAGAGATATCGGGCTTCTTAAAGAGTTTACTAGATTTGTCCAAGCAAGAACTGTCCCGATTGAGTCCGTTGCGAACCCCACCACGACGTGTGATGCCTGCCATGAAAATGATACGACGAGCCGACCATCAGTGGCGACACATTCCAGTATAAAAAAGACCCGAGGCAAACGATAGGGATCAGTGTTTTTGTGCTCCTGAACTCCCAAAGATGTCCCCTCAAAGACGTGTACACCGTCACCATCGTCGTTCTTCTCTCCAAAAAGGAAAAGGAAAGAGAAAAGGACTGCCTCCTTGTTTAGCCAAACATTGGGACATGTTGTCCGTCCTGTCCAAATCTCCACCGCCCATGCGAAAAAGACTTATTCAAACCGCCTCCAAAGATGTCATCGATACCGTGAGCGAATGTTGTCTGAATGTCTTGAAGACGCGATGCCTTTGTCTAAACATCAGAAAGAATGCTTAGCCAAACATCGACACGTTCTTCGCTAAATCATCTAAAAGAAAATCCCCATTCGTCAAAAGAAAAAGACGTTGGTGCAACGCGGAGGAATTTTACCCCTGTTAGGACCCTTGCCGGGAACAATAGGAGGACCGTTGCTGAAAAGAGCATTGGAAACGATAGCAAGAATCCTGGGATGAAGATAAAAGGTCAAGAAGATAAAAGGGACCTCTGTAATCAAAAGATCTTTGAAATCCAATGGAAGGACGTAAACTGGCTTCAGTGCCTTACAAACGATGGATGAAATAACATCGTTGGCAAGAACAACGGACCCCAAATTTACCTCCCAATCCTCATTTGACCGAGATGTCCCAGTTACAACACGACTTGCAATCCTTGATGAATCGCAGCGATTTGTCAGAAACGGAAAAATCGCAACGGTAGGTCAGTTGTTGCAACGATTGCAACCCTTTCATCAGAAAGCTTTAGACGAAACAGCTCTACCCACTCTGAAAGATTTTAAGACCCTGATGAAAAGTTCACCACCACCACCCCCATCAGTCAAGACAGATGAAGCCCAACGGATGTCTGAGGAGGAAGAGGCAAGAGATGTCTTTCAAACGCCGTCAGCAGCTCCCATCCCTAGTAAGATTGCAGCGTCCTTGTTGACCCCTTCCCCTACACCCCAACGAGAAGAACTTAAAGCTTGGGTTAAAAAGATGATGTCCACTCCATCTTGGACAGTAGTGAAAAGGAATGAAGGGAAATCAGAAGTAAAAAGAACGAAGACCAAAGCCATGCCATTACCACCACCACCACCACCACTGCCTTCGATTTCTACTCCCGTGGCACATCGGACACGTAAAGCCGTTTCTAAACCACACTTTCGTCCCATTCAGAGTACCATCAGCGAAGAGTGGATCACTTATTAAAAAAATGGAGAAGGTGTTAGCCAGCATTTACTACGATCCATCCCATCCTGCAGGTTACGGAGGAGTTCAGAAATGGTATCGTGCTGCCAAAACTCGACTGCAAAGTGACCGCTTACCTCACGTGCAACGATGGTCACAAGAACAAACCACGTACACCTTACACAAACTCATTCGACGAAAATTTTCCAGAAGTCGCACCCGTGTGGAGGGCATCGATCATCAATGGGAAGCCGATTTAGCCGATGTCTCTCATTTGGCCATCTGCAATCGTGGCTACAAATATTTGTTTTGTGTCATCGACGTCTTTTCCAAATTTTCATGGGTCGTGCCATTGACTTCCAAATCGAGCAGTGAGTTAGTGCGAGCCCTCCAATTGGTGTTTTTAAAAATAAGCGGGCGTCACCATCTTCGATGGCAAACCAACAAAGGCACCAAGCTTTCCAAAAAGAATAGAAGAAACGTGACATTCATTTTTTCAACACCGAGAATCCCGAAACCAAAGCCAGCATCGTGGAACGTTTTCAGCGCACCTTGAAAGAACGCATGTGGAAATATGTTACGCATCAACACACTCTCAAGTACATCGACGTCTTACCTCATCTAGTCCAAGCGTACAACCAGTCTTAACATCGGAGCATCGGGCGTGCCCCTCAAGAAGTGACTCCCTACAACGAAGTGACCATCTCCAAGCGCCTGTTTGGTACGTCCCCGACGGTGACTGTCCCCAACAAAGGCGGAATGTTGCCAGAAGGAGATTGGGTGCGCATTGGCAAAACCAAACGCACTTTCGATAAAGGTTACTTACCCAATTGGACCACCGAATTGTTTCGTGTCACTGAACGTGTGCGTGGCCGTCATCCTCCCGTCTATAAATTGGAAGACATGAACGGGGAAGTGTTAAAAGGACCGCTTTACTTGCCCGAGTTACAACGTGTGACCAAAAAAGAAGACGACGTGTACGTGGTCGAAAGCATTCTTCATCGAAGAACCCGAAAAGTGGGAAATCGACGTGTCAAAGAAGTCAAAGTACGTTGGAAAGGATATCCTCCCAGTTTTGACTCTTGGATCGACGCTTCGCAAATCATCGACTATTAAAAGAAGTGACCATCATGCCCTTCAACACAGCCTCAGCCACCGCATTGACCACTCCTTACCCCAGTTCTTGTGTGCAAGATTTACAACAGCAACCCTTGTAGGTGTGGTGTGGAGAACGTTTGCCTAAAACGCAAATCGTCTTTTTCTGTCAAATCTTTGTGGTGTATTGTGTCATCGGTGCTGCCATTGCCAATTTGAATTTGCAACAAGGAGACAAACAATTGTGGACCGTTTTACTCAGCAGTTGCATTGGTTACCTTCTTCCCAATCCGTCTCTGAAATATTCCTCTAACGGGAACAACAACGGGAGTCTTGCGTCAAACGTCAGTCCCCCTTCCAACAGTCACCATAAGAATCCTCTTTTAGACACTCCTCTGACTTCCAGCGACCCCTCGGACACTAGAACTCTGGAAGTATGAAGAACCAATTTTACTTAACGTTACCCAGTGACAGTTCCATGGAGGTGCTTGCCAATAACACCTTATGCTGTTTCACGGCCAAATTACCTCAGGTCATTCAATTGGATCACGAAGCCCATTGGGAAGTGCATTTGATAGAAATGATTCACCCTACACAAATCAAAAATATCATCGAAAATCAAAACACTTTTACGGTGGAAGTTCATGACAAGCAAGTGCTGCAACACTTGGATCATCGCGCCAGTGTAGGTGACTCTATGAAATCACAAGACCCCAAAACTAAACGGACCACTTATCGGTTGAAAATTGCCTCAGGCTATTATTTTAGTGGTCAACATTTGGTGAACGCTTTTGCTGATAGGTTCAATAACGTGTTTGTTAAAGTCTTGAAGAAAACCAAAAAAAGTGTCACGATCGAATACCACAAAATAGCTCGTCGCCTACTAATCCAATTTTCAGAGGACAAAGTATTGGCCATTTCATTTTGTCCCGAATTGTATGACATTTTGGGTGGAGACCCAAGTTGATCAAGATTCGAAACGAAATAGCAGCCGTGACCAGTAACTCGGATTTTGCGAAATATTATCGATTCCCTGTAGAAATGAACCAAGGACTGAATTTGATCTTTGTGTACTCCGATGTGGCGGAGTACAACGTGGTGGGACACACCTCCGTACCGTTACTGCGTGTCATTCAAAGTGGATTCTGCAACAAACGCTGACGAGGAAGGTTTAAACACCTATCACGTTCACCGCAAATTTGTACATCCTCACTATTTCCTGTCAGTAAGTCGTATTTCGATACTGTCAAACATTACTATAAAAGGAGATCAGGGACAAAATATTTCATTCACCAAAGGGAAAGTCACAGTGAAACTCCATTTTCGAAACCGATTACTCTAACCCCTTGTCAGTCATGTATCATGGAGTCGCTCGACAGCGAGGATATGGTTTAGGAGATATGCTAAAATCAGCCTTTCGTTCGGTGGCTCCAGTTTTGAAACCGATGGTGACACGGGGATTGCACGCCTTGACAGATGCCCCATTAAAGCAAGGTAAAGAATTTCTCCAAGATGTCACCACTGACAAACAAAACCCAAAAAAAGCTTTCTTGAGAGCAGGCAAAAATGCCTTGCTTCAAACGGGCAAAGACATTTTGGGCCGACGAGAAACTCCTATAAATGCCCTGGGCAATGCCGAGTCAGGCATTCCTGCTTCCCTGACGCCACAGCAAGGACAAGGCAGAAAAAGACGACGAAAACACCCCTTCAGAGGACTTCACACCCCTAGAGCTAGAAAGACTAAGAAAAGTAAAACCGTCTGAGACTTAGACGTTTTTCATTATTAAAAGATCACAGAGAGAAAGAACGAAAATGATGCACCGAGAGTCTTGCGCCTGTTCCAAGTCGGAACTGGATCTGTTTGCCATGCCACCCACCATGATGACGATGCAAGAATCCCAAAGGGTCGAATATCATCCTCTTTGACGGATTCAGCTCCCATCGAGTTTGAAATCAAAAGACAACCCGAAGATTACATCGATCTGAATAGCAGTTACTTGTATCTGAAACTGAAAGTGATCAAACCGGACAACACCAATCCAGGTGCCGATGCCAGAGTAGCTCCCGTCAACAATTTCATGCATTCCTTGTTCAGCGAAGTGAATTTGTACTTGAATAACAAACTGGCCAGCAGTAGCATGGATACTTACCCTTACCGAGCGTATCTGGAAAATATCTTAACGAACGGAAAAGATTCCAAGAACACTCATCTGGATGCTTGCGTGGTATGGAAACCTGACACCGCAGGTGAGGACACGTTTAACGACACAGCCCTGACAGCAGATGACACTTCTCACAATGTGGGCTTTGACGACCGTCGAAAGAAAATCCTACAAGGCCGTAGTTTAGAACTGATGGATCGTTTGCTTTTGGACATGTGGTTGCAAGACAAGTATTTGCTGAACGGAGTGGATATTTGCTTGAGACTTTCTCTCAGCAGTGTCGCTTACCATTTGATGGCTCATGCCACGAGTACAAAACCATCATCCAAGAAGCCAGACTTTACGGAGCCCACAATCAAAATCCTTTCCAGTTTAAGCACTACAGAGTGTCCAAGATCGAAGTCAGTTTGGAATGCAAGACCTTGTGAACCAGACCCTTCGAACCTAACTTTGCCCAGAAGAATTATTTGAGATCGTACTTGTCCCTTGACGATGCTACCGGACAACTCGGAACCAACACCAGTCACGGTATGTAGAAGGTCACACTTTGTGGGCTTTTGATTTCACTCCAGATCAAGGCAGCGACGAGGGACATTTCCACCCTATAAAATCTGGTCAACTGCGTGTGGAACTTCAGTTTGCAGAAGCTCTCGCCGAGACGGTCAACGTCATCTTGTATGCCGATTTAGATAATACCATAGAAATCAACAGTTTGAGAGAAGTCATTCTAGACTGTTAGAAATTATGGAAGACTCTTACCCCTCTTTGAACGGTAGAAATCTTCGGAAATGGAATGGGAGGATACCGTGAAAGCAGAACCCAAGACAAAGACAAAGAGGACGAGGTGGTCACGTCCAGATGGCTAGAACAAGAACAACATTTTGTGTCCTGTTTTGCCAATCACCTGGCGGATAAAATTACGGAATTGTCCAAGAAAGATTGCTATGGATATCAAAACCATCATCTCAGTCAAATTTAACACAATAAATGTCTGATGATGAACCAAGAAGAAAAATTGGACGAGTATCTGGACAACGCTTGGAGTCTCATCTCGGAAGAAGCAGTGTTGTATGAGTGGTATAAAGGCTTGCGTGATCATTCCTGCCCTCCATTGATTACTCTGGAGATCTATCGCATCGAAACTCTCTTAGCCCAAAGTAGCGTGACGAAGCAAAGAAACGGTTGCTTGACAGAGATTTTTAAACAAAAAGTCATAATTGAATTGATGACTTACCATTACCTGTGAAAAAAGAAACAACGAAACAAAAGTGGATACCTGGGAACTTTATTACCTTTTGAACAACAGTTCGTATGCTACTTCTTGGAATCCTGTCATGTGTGCTAAAGATGAACTTCCTCATCGCAAACCTCAAGACCATCAATCTTATGTCATCAATATGGACGACAGTCATCTCCCAGGAACTCACTAGGTCGCCGTCTGCTTCCCTGAAGAGGACTGTGTGGAGTATTTTGATTCGTATGGATTACCCCCTTTGGAAGACGACATCATCGACTTTATGAGAAGAAATGCCCAGACGACACGATTCAATAATGTGAAATTACAAGGCACATATTCCATAGTGTGTGGACAATATTGTGTGTATTTTCTTCATCATCGCGCTCTTGGATATCCTTTAAAACATTTAGTGACTTATTTTGATGGTAACTCTTCTAGAAACGATGAGAAAGTAGATCGATGGTTTTGTGACCATTGTGACTATGTTTTGTCTTTAGCTAGGAAACGTAGTGTACATCAATGGCCTCATGACTTCCATCAGTGGAAATCTCACATGATTTCACAACGTTGTCAACCTTGTCAAAAGGGTTTGTTTGATGGTATTGTTAATTGTTAGTGGTTAATTGTTTGTTGAATAAAAAAGTAGTTTTGAAAAAATGTGTCTGTCGTTTGTTTTCAAAAAAAGACTGTGAATATATGCTCTTTGACTTCTCTCTATCCCTCACCATAATATTAGCTATCATAACGTTTCAACTCAACAAAAATTCTAGTAGGGATGTTTTCTATCGCGTCCGCGTTTGAACCATATAAAGCGGGTCGGTCTCCAGTCTGGCCATCCATAGTTGACTCGTCTACCTATGAACATGCCTTCCAGACTAGCCAAGCTGAACGAAGCTTACGTGAATTTACATCGTGTCAGGCTAAACCTGATACCGAAGCCTGAAGAGATAGAGAATGTCATGATGTTAGCAATAGCCCAAGACCTGGTAGGAGAGGTCTTCAGAGAGGAAATGAAGAAAGAGCAAGAAGTGTGGACAGAGAAGTACAGTCTTCAGAAGCAGAGAGAGCAGCAACAACAACAGCAGCAGCAACAGCAGCAATGGGAATCAGACAGAAGTTTTTCGGCTGTCGTGTGGACACCAAGGAGTTCTCCTTCTCTTTCCGCAGAAGCAGACCGTATCGTGTAGGAAAGCGTGCCGTCAGACGGGGACGCAATCTTAGACAGTAAAAAGATTGCCATCACTCCCCGTCAACAAAAATAGCCCTTTTCAGGGCTACCCCTTTACTCTGGAAAAGACATACTAATTGAATTACCAAAAAAATATGTGTGTTGATGTAGAATTGTGTCTATAAGCACTTCGTTTCTTTCGTCAATAAAAATCCACACTTCCTTTCTCTGTCTTGTCCATTAGTGCATGTCTGTGTTTGTAAGTAAAAAAAAGTAAACGTGAGTGTTTCTTTTAGGTCCGAGCGTTCGATGTTTTTTGGTTATGATATGAGCATTGTAAGTTTTCGTGCCAGGGGCTGTTTTCCTTCACGTTCGTGCTCCACGGATATAAAGCGGAGCGCTTGTCAGTCTGGCTACCAACTTTGATCAGTCAACATTAAAAATGAATAGTAGAATCACAAAACTATTGGAGCTCCAGATGCACCTGGAGTATGCTAGGAGACTCCTGGACGAACTAGCCATGGAGGCAATCCAGGAAGAAGCTAGAATTGAAGAGGAGGAAAAGGAAAAGAAAAAGAAAGAAGAAGTGGAAAAGAGAAGAACACTTTTGCCTCACCTTATCATGAGACAGGTCTGTGAGGTAAAACCTACAATGAGGACACTGCCACTACGACCACTACCACATCAACCACTGCCACAGCCACAACTACTACCAAGAGCCGCTGTCCCCCAGACGTAATAATGGGAGGAGGAGGCAATGGTGGAACTGGAGCGACAGCGGCAAGAGTGGTAGCCGCAGAGACCTCATCATCATCATCCCCAGGTGTGGCATAGAAAACAGAGGGAAAAAGTCTTAACTATCCCTCAAAGTGAAGTCTGGGAGAATGAAACCAGCCAACCACCCTCTGCTTTACCAACAACAAATGTGAATTGGGAGCAGGATTGGAGCAGTCGTTGTGTCTGTGGGGCCAGACCTTGGAGGTGCCAACATTAACCAGGTGCATCTGAAGTTCGAGAAACAGTCCTTCTCAGGGCTAACCAGATCTCTAGAGAAGAGAGACTATTCAAGTTGCAAATTTGTGTGACCGTAGAGTAGTGTAACTATAAACACTCACTCCTTTACTGGTGTGTGTGTGTCTTTTGCGATCGCGTACGTTTGTGTGGATAGTAGATATGGTATGTTTTTCTTCTCTTCCCATTTGTGTGGATAGTATAGTGTGTATGTTTTATGCATAGTAGATAATGTGGGTTATATGCATTCGCGTTCATTTGTGTGAATAGTAGGTATGGTGTGTTTTATGCGTTCGCGTCCGTTTGTGTGGATAGTAGAGTGTGTGGGGTTTGTTTCTTCTCCTCCCGTTTGTGTGGATAGTATATATGGTGTGTTTTATGCATTCGCGTTCGTTTACGTGCATAGTATATGTGGTGTGTTTTATGCAATCGCGTTCGTTTGTGTGGATAGTAGATAATGTGGGTTATATGCATTCGCGTCCGTTTGTGTGGATGGATAGTAGGTATGGTATGTTTTATGCGTTCGCGTCCGTTTGTGTGGATAGTAGAGTGTGTTTTTTTCTTCTCTTCGCGTTTGTGTGGATAATAGATAATGGTGTGTGTTTTTCTTCTCTTCCAGTTTATGTGGATAGTAGATAATGGTGTGTTTTTCTTCTCTTCCCGTCTGTGTGGATAGTATAGCGTGTGTGTTATATGCGTTCACATCCGTTTGCGTGGATAGTATATATGAAGTCAGTGTAAGGGATGTTTTCCTTCACGTCCGTGCTTGAAGTATATAAATCATAGCGCTCGTCATTCGTGCCATTCAACACTGAATATAAAATAATGGCAAGTAACATGGAAGAGAATGCTGAGATGACAGGAGGTGGTAGACACACTAGGCATGCTGGAGGAGATGCTTGTGAGAATGCAGTTTGGGGCCTATAGTCCCCACAGACTAAGTATGGAGATTAACAATTTAAAGAAAGGAAAGGACATCTTAAATGAGATGATTAGAATAGAAAAAGAAGAAAAGGAAGATATAGAAGACAAACAGAAGATGAGGGAATGGAATGAAAAAATTGAAAAAGAAGAAGAAAATGAAAAGAGGAAGAAAAAGAAAGAGGAGGAGGAGAAGGAAAAGAATAAGGAGGAAAAGAATGAAAAAAAGACAAAAAGTGTAGGACAAAAGATAAGAATTTGGTGGAGGAAAAGAAGAAATTAGAAGAAGAAGAAGAAGAAGAAGAAGAAGAAGAAGAAGAAGAAGAAGAAGAAGAAAACACCAAAGGCCCTTTTCAAGGCCACTTCATATGCCTCGAAAAGATATTTCTTCTTTCTTGCCTATATGTGTTATCTATGTGTTTATATATGTCTCTGTCTCTATTGTATTTGTCCCTAACTAGAGTGGTAACCGCACGTATTCAGGTCAGCCACTTGCAACATTGTTACCAATCTCCAGTACCGTGACGTCACCCTACCTGTGTCATTCCTATTGACCCTATACTCAATCTTGGGGCTATAGTGCCGGGACCTGTACTTAACATTACGGTCTATGTGGGGCTATAAATTTTGGGGCCATAGTGCCGGACCTGTTTTTAACATTACGGTTTACATGGGGCTATATTGCCCCCATTAACTACTATTGTGTCTGGTCTTGTACGCTTAACTAACTCTGGTGAAAGTTTGTTGTTTAATTATTCATGTTGGAATTATTGGAAAACAGTTATTTAATATATTTTTATTAGTTCTAGACCCGTATAATAGAAGGTCAACGACCAATATTTCACATGTTACTGGATTAGTTTTAGAATTCTTAGTGCTGCTTGTTTGCATGCTCTGTAAATACCATTCTGTTGAAAATAGTGAAACTTAGCGAGCAGCTTAAGCTTGACGAACATCGCGCACTCATGGCAGAAGTGGGTTATTATGTTCCATATTTTATGTTTTACTGATCTTGACATTGACGGTAGAATGCACTACTTTTAACACTACACCCAAAGAATAAAAGAAACCCATCCTGATTATATTTCATCTTTCTTTTGCTTTCGCTGAGTTGTTACTTTTAGCTAGACAATATGATAAGTTTCATTATTATATTTGAATGGTATTTTACCTTGAATAATGAAACTTAATGAAGGAACGGAAATTGCTAATGGAGGTCTTCGTGACGTATATTTTATATTTTAATGTCTGTGTTAAAAAATGTGTTTAAAAGTAATGTACTTCGTGTTGATTATGTTAAAATCAGGAATTTTGTAATTGGATGAATTTACGTTAGTACAACGTACGGGCAATTTACGTTACGTTACGTTATGAATTTACGTTAGTACAACACCGTATCTGCAACTTATATTGTATGCTATATTAACGTGATTATTCCATTTGTGTCATAACTACACAGATTGCCATGCGACATACAGCTCTTTATAAGGCGTATTGCTAGAAGTTAAAGTCCATATGTTTATTCCATGGCAGGCTTTCAACTTTAAACTATTATACAGTGTACATTTTGAGGTTACACTCGAAGCATTGTGCGTGCAAATGAGTATTATAGTTAGATGAGTGAGTAGTATTGATAGTTGATGATCCTCTCTCAGAGACCCCCGGCCCTCCAAAACGTTGTATGTTAACATTTTTGTCAGCAGCCTTTGTTAGCTCAAAATGTTAACACATTTTCTGACAAAAAAATGTTAACGTACAACGCTTTGGGGCCGAGGTGTCTCTGAGATAGGATGCACCAACTATCTCTACTACTGTGTACTTGTTAGTCAAAATGTTATATTAAACAAATGAAATATTATATATATAATGTATCACTATAATGCAGTCCGACACGTTGGATTTGATCTAACAAATAGATTTTGTAAAAGATTTAATTCGATCAAAGCAGCGTCAGCATATACTGGTATAAAATCTAATATAATAAGCGATTGTATTAAAAATGTAGGCTATCATATATAGCCGAAATATGGGTCGGTTTGGTTATTCGCGACTGAAAATGATATGAGAATAGCGGGATGGGCAGATGATGTGATGACATTTATCGATAACATGGTTGATATATTATTTGATAATGATATTTCTAAAGCCATATGTAAACAAGGTTCCACTATCCAGGATCCCCTACCCCTTCAAAACTTTCTATAGTAACATTTTGTCAAAAATATTTTCACTTACCTCTGTTCACGTATAATCCTATAACAGAAATGACCACGAATAAAATTCTAACTGTGTTTTATATATAGTTATTTTGGGGAAATCTATTTTCAGTAGGCGTTTTAAGAAAAAACCATTGGAAATTCCTCATCTTTGATTTGGAGTGGGCGTTATATTTTAGGAAAATCTATTGCAAATTGACCTGATTTTGGTGTTATATTCTAAAAAATCCATTGGAAATTCTTTATCTTTGACCTTGATTTGGAGTGGGCGTTATATTTTAGGAAAATCTATTGCAAATTGACCTGATTTTGGCGTTATATTCTAAAAAATCCATTGGAAATCCCCTATATTTAACCTGGTTTTGACGTCATTTTAGGAAATTCCCCGTCTTTAACCTTGATTTAGTTATTATGGGAATTTTGTATGGGCCTATGACAGTATAGAAATTCCGTTTGGATACTATAAAAGCGGTTAGAATTTTCCTTTGTGATCATATCTACTACAGTATTACGTTGACGACGAAGGTAAGTGAATGTTGCTAAGTGACATTAATATAATCGATAAGTTTATAGATTCGCATGCTATATAATGCCGTCTAAAAATAACTCGAAACTAAGTACATGTCTTGTTGTGAGTTAGAATAATATATAGTTACGTTTTCAACTGCAATTGTGATAGAACTTGAGTCTGTCTGTCCGTTTGTATGTTATGCATAACATTAACTTAGCACAACAAACACGACCAACTGTTTGTTACTAAGATATGCTTGACAGAGTTGTCTCGCTTAATCATCTGATTGTCATAGCCAAAAATACAGTGTAAAAGCAACGTTAACATCTAAATCACATACATATGCTATGTTTGATTACTACAAAACTTAGCTGGAACAGAATTAAAACATAGATATAGTTATATTTCTAATCCTATGAAAAGTATGTCCACATTCGCTATTAAGTATAAAATATTTTCGTAATTATATAACAGAAACTTAATTCTGCCAGATACCTTACGGCGACTTTCGAATAGCTCTTTCATTGCTAATTTGCTTAGAAGATATTTGCTACCTTTTGCAAAAACTTTTGACCTGTCCAGGTCGATATTAATTTTTGTGTACTGACCTTGGCTTATTGGATCGTGTAAATTTTCATATTTTGATGAAAGCGCATCTCTTAAATTTTCGAGATAGGGAAAATACTCGCTATCGTCTGTTCTAATAAGAGAAAGTTTTATTCTATCAAATTTACTAAAACAAATACCTGAAATTTCATCATTAAATTCAAATGATAATTGTTGGTTATTCACCATTATTTTTTTAATTTTGCTATTAAATCCATCGGCTAATGTTAAATTTTCAAACATTATTTCTGATGTTTAGGCAATATTACTTAAATAATGTCCAAGCGAGAGAGTATTAAGTCCGTCTTTGCAATGCCTTTTATCATCGAAATTACTTAGTCCACGTTTTATAATTGTATTCGTTTCAAGCTTATGATAGTTAGTCCTAATTACATTGGTTTTAATAAAGCTGACGCTATTGTTAAGAGCAGCTTTGAAATCCTCAAAATGCATCATCTTTTTCACATATTCGCGAGGGATACTTTTAGCTTTCTTGGTCAGTTTATTGTCATCTAATATGACAGCATACATTTTGCTTCTTAGTTCAACAAACTCTCTCACAGGTACAAACATAAACTCATCTTTCATTTTCCCAATAACTTTCTTGTTAGAATTATCATGAAATTCACTACAAGTTGGATAATCCGATAAATCGAACAAATCTTTATTATTGTAAATATCTTGATAGACATCATCACAATTTATATTATATACCAGAGAATCCGTATCAGTAAATAGCAACTCCGAATCTGGCCACATTTTTTTGGTAAAATTATAATGAAAATCGTACATCAGCCACTTTGATATATCAAATACAGCTGCACCAACATAAATTGGCTTATTTAACTTTAAATTTGTCTTTCGTCGTTGTATTGCGACAAGATTTTCATTAAATATTTTCATACTAACAAAACCATCGTCGCTAACTAATTTATTTCTGCGATTAATGTCATTAACGATCTCAATCGAAACTCTCCGGCGTATATTTTCCATAGTCTTACCAAACACTGAGTTGTTCATTAACTTGAAAAAGTTTTTCTCAAATTCGGTTTTAGCTACGGCACGACGTTTCGTATTTAAGTCAATATAATCCGCCATCCACCGCGATTGATTAAACTTTAACACGCGATGGACTTTTCTCAGAATTAGTCCAGCATCTACTGCTTGCTTTAGATTTTTGTAATGCATGACGTAATTTCTTTTATCTAACAAATTTGGAACTAGCTTGTTAACGATAGAACTTTTTGCTGTTGTCATTGCTCGTTGTTCAGGCGATAATAAACTGTAATCAATCGTCATCGACTCTGTGCAAAACGGATAGTCGTTATGTAGATCATGTAACGAACTGGGATAGTCTAGATCAACTTCAACAAAATATGAAATATCTTTCGAAAGATTTTTTTTCAGTTTCTTTGAGAAATTGGTTTGGAGTTATCCAATGAAACCCACCGCAGGGCATTGGTTGTGACATGGCCCACCCATACAAATTCACACAATCGAGATAAATAATGTAACTCGACGGACGATTTTTATCATAACTTTTCAAATATTTATTGTTAGCCGCTGCATATTTTTTTGTTATGACGCTAATTCTGCCTCTGATGCCTTTTTCAATAAAGTTAAACATATCGACATCTGTTAAAAGATCTAATTCTATTTTGCTAGTTTTTAGTACAGCGTCCCAAGACAGCCCCGGAGCAGAATAATACCAACAGGGGTCTAATCCGTAATTTGCATGACTAACCTGACGAAAATTTTCGAAAACATCTGCTAGCAATAATACATCAGTTTTTAGATATAAATCGTGATAATCGTCAAATGTTTTACAGGCAAATTTATTCCACATATCTTGTGCACATTTATACTCGTCGTCGCTGATGTTTTCATTTTTGAGCTGCGAGTAAAATTTATCTTTGCTAGGTAGAGAAGTTTCATTAAATCTGCTCCAATCGTCAAGGTACTCATAAGGAAAGATACCTTTTTTTGTCAGATCGACATAGTTTTCACCGAAGCAGCTGCGCAGATTATTGAAATTACTGCAGCCTTTAACGAGCTCGTCTAATGATGCTGCCATAAATTGCATGCTGTCGATAAAGCGTAATTTGCCGAGGGTCACCGACATATACTTTTCAAAATTATTTGGAATACATTTTATCACATTATTCAATTTTAGTTTAGCTTTAATGTTTTTATCACCAAAAGCTTCTACAATAATGTGACTGTCATAGCCACGAAAGTTATGTAAAACTACGGGAATAAAATCTGGAGCATGAAATTTCAAATTGCAACTGTTATGAGCTGCTCCGCGATATTGGCCGGTTAAATGACAGTGATCTCGCACCTTGGAGTCCCCCAAAGGTTGTTCGCAAATATGACAATTAACTGCCTCATCAAAGTCGAGTTGTTGTTTAGACGTTATTCTGATCGGAGCTGTTCTAAGTAATCTGTTAGAAATTGTATTAACTTCGTCTATTAAATTTTTTAGTAACCACACGGTAGGATTTTCACCTCTATATAACCTTATCGAAGATGAAAATTTATCGCTGGCGCAACAAACTACTTTATAAGCTACACCACAAGGAATATGCTGTTGTATTTTTCTGGTACTTGATTTGTTCGGATTATTTTCTGCTCCAGCTACGGGAACGAGTAGACACTCGAAATCGGCGTAAATAACAAAAGGAATATTTAGTTTATGATTATAATTTTTAAATTTTAATATTTTTTCTTTTTCGCTAGGCATAGTTATTTTTTGAACGTTGACGCAGTATTTGAGATGCTCCTGCAGTCTTTCATTGTTAGTAAAGCCGTGTAGACATCTGTAACAGAAGTATTTCTTGTTTTTGTTTTTACTGTACTGTCCGCCAACTAATCCGTTAAAGTTTTTTATCCAACAGTAATGTCCCTGAAAAAACAATAAATTTATTGTCTTTTGCGAAGCATTTTCTGAAATATATCTCGGGTAAACATTTTCTCGTTCGTCGAGTCCGAAATCATTTACTGATATACCGTTTTGCTTTTCGAACTTTGGTATATGATTTTCTGCTACTGGAAAGTTGATGCCATCAAAATTTAGTTCGTTCTTGTGCGGAAAATACTTGTTGACGCGATCGGAATTTTGTTCTTTGGGAAACATTGCGGAAAGAATAGACCACTGGAAACATTTGTCATCGTTGTTTTTGACATTTATACAGCACTTTTTGTTCTTAATTTTTTGAAGAAGATCGACGTAAAAATTACCGCGAAGTACATTATATTTTGCTGTGTGAAATAAAACTGCTTTTATCATCTCGAATTTCCAACCTGACCCTGACGAAGTAAATTCTTCTAGTTTTTTTGTTTATTTCTTGATGTATTTCATCGGCGACCATGGCAATGTTTGTTCCAGTTAATATCTTTCTAGATTTAGCTGTTAAGTAAGGCTCCGAGATTTCGCTCTCAAAACTTTTTGTTTCAAAAATTACGTCAAGTATATTTTCGACTGCGTGTAACTTTGATAAAATCGTATGATATTGGACTATAAGTTTGATGCTTTTATGAGCTGCAAGTTCTCGAGATATAACAGGTTGTAAAAGATGATATAAATTTGTAGAGCTAAAATTAGCTAATATGGTCTGATCGTCGAGTTTGTAACTGTTATCATAGCCAGAAAATGCCGAAGCAATTTTTTCGGATTTGATAATGCTCTTTTTAGCAATGTCTCGCAATTTCAACATTATATGTATATAGTAATATTGTTTATTTAATTGAAATTTTTTAATTTTTTTAATTAGAGATATAAAAAAAATTTGTATATATATAATGACAGAAATCTTGAGATATCTACCACTGACAGCGGAAGAGCAAGAGATGTATCATGTACATCCGAAGTATAACTTATACGCTGGAAATGCATTAGGCTCTGTTATCAACGTAGCAACCAAAAGAGCTATTGGCATATCAACACCAGCTGGAATATTAATTTCAGTAAAGGGCGATAATACAGAAAGAATTAAAATGTTTAGAAAAGATTTTATTTATACTTTGTTTTGCGGTGTTATTCCAGGAGGACAGCGAGTATATCGAGCAAATGGTGCAATTGCTGATGATAATATCGAAAATTTAGGCTTGCAAGATGAATTTCAACTTCACCCAGTGTTTGACTTATATAAGGCTAATGATAAGGGAATTATTCGACATAAAAAAAACTAAAAGAGTATTAGGAAATTTAGATAAAAATGGCTATTTACAAGTAGTTGTACGTGGAGCAAATACAGATTTTGTTTGTTATAGATCACATAGATTTGTGTTTGAAATTTTTAACGGAATAATACCCGATAATTTAGTTGTCGACCATATTAACAAAAATAAAACAGATAATCGTTTGGAAAATTTAGATCTGGTTACACAACAAGAAAACATAAGACGTGGAGCTGGTTATGATGGTAATAATTTTAAAAATCCAAAATCAATTATTTCAATAAATCTGGAAACTGGAGAAGAAATGAAATTTAAATCAATGTCAGCTGCTGGAAAATATCATGAAATTAATCTACGTGTAGTAAAATTTGTCGCCGACGACAGAACAAAATCAGCAACGTCCATGATGACATTTGATAGATTTAGTTTCAGATACGATAACTAATAATATTTTCCAACTCATTCCGAGAAAGACAATTATGACCAAATTCCATTATGTCATCGCGATTTAATCGTAACGTCATTATTTTATTTATATCAAGTTTTATTTTATCTGCCGCTGTTAACAAAAATTTATCATATTCGCCCAATGTTATCATAACGTCAACGAAATGAAAATTATATCCCAGCAAGCAATTTCGAACTGCTTCGGCTAATTCTTTTTTGTTTAGTATATTAACTCGGCAATGATATTTTATTTCCATATTATATATTAATTAGATAAAAAGATTATTATAATAATGAGCTTAATCGAGAGACTGGCTCAACTTTACTCGGAAGATTTTGTTCCAGTTTCTAATGTCACACTAAAAAATATCACCGACGATAGATTTGCTGATTATACTGAAAAAGACATTTTGTATAACTATGACGATGACGAAGATGATGTTGTTGTTGTTAGCAAAAAACATTTAAGTAGACCAACAACTGGTCGATATGATGTTAAGTACCACATTGCCAAAAAAATATTAAAATATAATTTTAACGTTGCCGAGCACCAAATATTTTGGCAACTTATAAGGCCCTTTCCAAACGTAAAAATACCTGGACAATAGAGAAACATAAAATACGATTTCATTTTTGTTAAAATATTTAATTTAATGCCAGTCGATGATGTGAGAAAATTACATTTAATTTTCTTTATGTAAACCAGTAAAATGTAGGTCAGTACTAAGAAAATACGAGCAAATTTATAATAATATTATTCAGTCGATGCAATCGACCGAGTTGGTACCCAACTATTAAATTTATTGCTATATCCGCGCCATTTAACTAAACTTTTATTGCCGCGCTTTCTAATAACTTTTTCAATAACAAATATATCTTGTTCTGTTTTCTGAAGTTCTTGCTCGTAAAAACTGCCAGTTATAGGTTCTCCTAGCAAATCTTTTAACGAGTATGTAACTGGTATTGTTAAAAGTACTTTATCAACAACAAATACTTCTTCGCTCCAGTTCGAGTAAATCCTTTTTCAAACGTTTTTATCGTCAATGAAATTCTAACTTTATCGCCAACTTTAAATTTATGTCTGCGGTACATATTTTCGTTAGCTAGTATTGGGTTTGCAATCGCGTCATTTGGTGACATTCTAGTGGTTCGGTGTTTCGTGTTATTGTATTCGTCAACAATTTTCTGTAAGTTGTCGATGTATTTATTCGTGTTTTTAGCTGTCAAATACTTATGAATTTTTTCGTTAAGCGTGCGATTAAATCGTTCGACAATGACGCTTTCCCCCTCATTTCCAGTAACGTATTTTTTAATGTTATTTTGTTCCAAAAACAGCTCGAACTTTTTGTTAAAAAATTCTGCTCCGTGATCGGTCCAGATTCTGTTCGGCTTTCTTTCTGTAGTTGTTATTATTTGTTTTAGCGCGTCAATCATCGATGTCCCTGTTTTATCAGAAACCGGTACGCTAAAAGCATATTTACTGAAAACATCGACAACATTAAAAAGATATCTCCATGGAGCGCCATCAGCGCCAACGTTAAATTGAGCTAGATTTGACATATCAACTAAATCTATCGCCCAAATGTCATCAACGGCATTCGCTACAACCTCGCGGAAACTTTTTTTTAGGTCTATGTAGCTCGACTGCAAGCGACGTTGTCTCTGGGTCATCATATAAGTCTCTACCGAGACCAAGTTTATATTTTGCTCCAATAATACCCTGTACCAGCCTTCGGTCAACACGCTCTCGCATATTTTCTGGTTTCATTTCGCGAAGTTCGTCTAACATTACTTTGTCGCAGCTGTGTTTTGTTTCGCCACTAGGAAGATCAATATCTCTGTAGCAGATATCATGACGCATTGCTATTGCGTCAACCTGATTGTAAGGCTCCTGTCCTGGCAGCGGATTATCATTTTCGTCAAGTTGCTCATCAAGCGGATTCCACGGGCGAGTATATTTATAGCCTGGCAATGTCCATCCACCTTTCGGTTTCGGCAGTTTGCCAATTAATTTATGTATATCTATACCCATTCCAATTATTTCTATGTTATTGCATTTCTGGCAATATGTAACAATTTTATTTTGCTCGAGACATAAATCTCTATCGGCGTCGCAGTTGCACGTCATTATTTATTTAGTCGTCTACTAAAATAACGTCCCTGACAACGTCAGGCGGGCAGCCCGCCCCGGACTTTGTTGCTGGCAAAAACATACTTTTTCTTTTTCCACAAATTGCGCAAATACTTTTCAGCATTATTCTATTATTCTTCGTTTTTTCCGTTTTTTCGTCTTTATTTTCTGTTTTAGTTTTACACTTGAGACAATATGTTGACATTGTTATATTTGTAATTTAGATAAAATTAATTGCAAGCTTTAGGTAGCTATACAAAATTAATCGCGATCTCGTCATTAGCGTGAGACGGTTGTTTGTCAAATTGCAAAATAAATTTTTAAAAATCTGGATTTTTGGTCATCTGTTTAATGAACATTATGCAATAATATCCACAAGCGGAAGTTCCAACTGGTTGAATCTGATTAGAAGAATAATTTATTATTTTGTTTTTACTCATATATCTTTTTACCGCGTCACTTGGTGGAATTCCGAACGAGTCGAAATAGTTGTTATCAAAAACAGCTACCCACTGAGTACCAGACCCGTCATTAAAATCTTGTATATTTATAACACAAGAACCTGGCGACGATGTCGCTGGCGATGCAATCGCCGCAAGTTCATCTTTGGAATAAACTCCGTGAAAATTTTGTACTTTTTTAAGTTCTTCAAGTATATCAAAATTACTTAACGGAGCCGGCGACTTTATCTTAAGACGTTTTAACGTCTTGTTCCTGGCAGCATTAGTCCTCTTCCTCGTCCTAACAGACCCGGCAGTAGACTTCCCGCCAATCCTGCCAGTAATGGGGCTATTGGAAGAAATCCACCTTGTGTCTTTTTTTTCGTCGTCGTTTTTCTTTTCGTCGTTGTCTTTTTTCGCGTCGTCTTTCGTTTAGGCATTATATTTAATCTTTAGACAAAAATTTTCTTTATACCACTACCTTTAACTGCTTTTTCTGATGCGCCAGATACTGCTCCTGACGCTGCTGCTAGCCCTAATGTACCTAACACTGGCAAAATTTTAAGCAGTAATGTTTTGGCTATTACTGATAATGTCAGACCGAAGAAACCGCCATGTTTTGACATCGCAGTTATTTGTGCAGCGCTTAAATTTAAAACGAAAGGTTTTTTCTGATCGTATTTATTTGCTTGATTTTTGGTTAACAATAATTTTGTTAAAGTCCCCAAAGCATCTGGGTTGACCTTCAATGAAACCGGCCTCCGCTTCGCAACAGCAGTTGCTAATTTTTTAACTTGGCCATCGGTTAACTGTATTTCTTTTATAATATATTTTGTCATCTTATATAACGATTACAGATTAAACTTGTATTGTCATTTTACCTCCAATGGAGTCGATTGTAACAAATCTGTCGCTTATCACTAATGCATATGCATATAACGGCACTTTAACTAATGGCGCTGCTGGAAGTTCGAATGTCCAAGTGATTTCAATATCAGCTGTGCTGTCTACAGATCGCTAGCTATGTTTACTAACATCAAAGTAAAATATCGGATAAAGTGTACGAAATTCCTCTGCTGATATCTGAGTTCCATCGCCAGTATCTTGATATTTCTGCATTGAGTCGAGCAGGTACATGTACGGTCTAGTAATGTTTTTATTGGCGTCATCTGCAAAATTACATTCGATCGCTCGCTCTGGGTATTGCTTTGAATTTATTCTAGCATATATTCGTCTAACACTAGCGTTAGCAAATATTGCATTATTTCGTTGTTGGTCATTATTTTGACCTTGTTGCTGGAATACAACAAATAACTGACGCGGCAGTTGTTCACTCGATGTTGTTGTGACTCGCCATGTGTAGTCGGTGGTATTCGGAACTGCTGTTTGATATATTTTATGTTGCTGAAAATGAATTTTATTCGTGCGTTTTTCCAGCATACTATCTAATTCTAACATTTTAGTGACTGACGGAGTTATTCGTGGCATCCACAGCGCAAGTTTGTTTATGACAAATTGTACATCGGCCCCGCCAGATCTGAGAAAACAGTCATTTTGTTCTGCTCGATCTAAAATAAGCGTATGTTTAACTCCACGAAATATTTTATTATAGTCTCTGCAAAAGCCAAGTATTGTACTTAACGGCAGCATCATTGTAATCTGACGTGATGCTGCTGTAAGTGCTTTTCTCTTAGCATAACCTTCATTATAACGTCTATTTATTAAGTTAAATGTTGAGTCATTAACTAAATTATTAATCAAATTTAACATTTCAGTGCTGGTTGCTGCTGCTCCTGGCGGTGTTATACCAAGATTATTGCAAGCAGCGGTAAGTGAGACTCTTGTAGCGTCTGCATTAGCGGCTGCAGCTGGTGGGTCTATACCAAAATAGACAGCATTATTGATAAGAAAATTTCTTACAGTTACAAGATCTGCAGTAGCATCAGCTCCAGCAGCTAATACTCTTATTAAAATAAATTCTCTAGATTCTGCTGAACCAATTTCAGTATCTTTAAACCACATCATGTTAGTTGCAGTTGATTTGGAGTAATCGTCGGAAAACGAAACAATATTTAAGATCGTACTTGCAACTTGTAAGTGACTTGAAATATCTTCGACAGTTTGATTAGCCAGCTGATATCGAGCACTTCTAAACAAACACCAACCATTGTTTATAAGAGCTACTTCTGCATTAGCTGCAATTGCGGCAGGTGGAACAGCTGTTGTCATAATCTGGCCACGAACTTCTAACATTGCTTTGTGAGGCAGTAGAAATACGTCCTCGTCTTGTGTATTAAATGTTCTAACACCAGTCGTATTAGGTTCGTTAGAATTTTCATCAAGATATTCAACATACTCAAATTCTGTTACTGTGTTGTCTGTGTCATAAGTTTCTGCAAAATTGACATAATTTTTCACAGACATTTTTTTATTTTATTAGGTTATATAAAATTATTGCGGCGTTGTAACTTTAGATATTAAATTTTGTATAATCTGCTCGCCCTTTGGTGATAAAAGTTTTTTTGTTGTTGTTATCATCGCGCGTTGGGTTTCTTTTGTTGGTGCGATTTCTGAAATAACTTGCTTGATTGACGGTGCTGCATGCGCCTTAGGTTCGCCTTTTATTTTATCAGATATTTTTTGTCCCACTGCAGTTCCAGCAGCAGATGCAGCTCCAGTTGCAAAAGCTTTACCCGCGTCAAGTGCAATTGGCGCAACTTTACGAGCTAATCCTGGAATATTTTCAACAATTTTAGTAAATATATTTCCGAAAAATCCTCCTACTATTTTTCTTCTGTAAACTTTTTTCTGTTTCATTATATCTGAGGTTGTTTAATTTTGTTGTCAAATCTTTCAAAAATATATGTTTACTGTTGTTCGCCTACGCAACGCGTAGGTGCACGTAATGAGTAACGACTTCGTTATTAAAATCCAACTGTCTTCCAGACTGATCTGTCAATTGCATATTTACTTCTGTTATTTGATTTTCAACATTTAGAGGATAATAAATAATATGACGAGGACTAATTTGCATGAGAGACCCTGGTGGAACTTCTGGCGAGAAACTGTATATTGTCTGTCCTTTGCTGCCTTTGGCTGAATAAGAACCAGACGCGATCGAGCAATTTACCAATATCGTGTTAACCTCACTTATATTTACTGGAAATTCACCGTCAAATGTTTCGGGAATTTCATCATTATTAAGCTGATATACAAGAGGTTTAAATCCAATTAATGATGCAAAACCTTTATATAAAATAACAATAAATCCATTTTTTAATGTTATTCTAGCTCGCAATGTATTATAATTCGGTGCTAGCTCAAAATCGTCTGCATTACCGCCATGCTTTGTTATAAATTCTTTTATCGTTTTATTCAGATCAGTTATGTTGTAGGCCCCTTGTGGAATTTCAATATCTACTCTTTTAGTAGATATTGGAGGATTTTTTGGATCTTTTTTTATAATAATAAATGTAAACTTATCATTGATACCAGTCTTAATATTTGCCATGGCGTTCCAACAAGTACATGAAATTAATCCAATTTCGTATTGTTTTTCATGATCTAATTCTATTGGCGGAATATACTTTACTGAAAAGTTTGCGCTATCTTTATCAGATTGACTAGAGTCGAGTAATAATGTTGCTGACATTTATTATTATATTTTCATAAAATTAAGTCCCCGCGATTAAGTCGCGGTGCAAAGTATCGTATTCATCAGATGCTAATAAATTTCTCGATCTCAAATTATCAAGTATGTCGATGATTTCATTGTCGATTTCAGCACCAACATTTCCTGCTTCTTTTGATGATATCAGTAGCATTAATCTGCCGATCTGCTTCTTTTGATGATATCAGTAGCATTAATCTGCCGATCATTTCAGTAACTGATGCGAATATTCTGACTCCAGTTCCTGTTATTTGTCTTTGTACTCGTATATCTTTTATCTACTGCGGCTAATTCTTGTAATTGTTTTTCAGTTATTGTAGGAGATGGTGGTTCATATGCGCTTCTAATCCTTCATCTAATAATTTTGCTTCATTAACTAAGCCATGAGAGTGACTACTACTAAGGCGTCTTCCTCCTCTAATATTATTAATAGCCTTAATATAAAGATCAGCGATAATTCCATGTCGATATAATTTAATTTCATTACGATAATTTCTATTTTCTAAAACAAAATTATCCAAATGCTTTTTACTCTCATCATTTATTTTTCCTAATTTTACAATGTTTTCATTTGCTTTAAAATCAGCTTTTTCAATGTCTTATATTCTCACTTTTTTAAATTCACTATATTTATTGTTAAAATCTTTGTATTCGTTGTCTTTTATTTTGCTATTTATATTTTCTAAATAATATTCAAATCTTCTTTTATATTCATTTTCTCTCTCTCTATTTTATTTGTTCTTCTTCATGTTCTAAACTTCTCTCGATTGGTGTCGTTAATGTTGCTAATCTTTGTTCAAGTTCCAGCGGATTATTTATAAGCCGATCTATTTCAGCTTGTCTCGCAGCAGGATCAGCTATATTTGCTGCAAGTGCCTCAGCTAATCTTCTTTTTTCCGCATCAGATCTCTCAATAATTCTTCCAGCAGCTGCTTCTTGTTGTTCTTTAACTAATCCGAGTAAACCTTTTTCTTGTAATTTTTTAGCTTCTTCTTCTGATAGTGGCTTATCTTCAGGTTGTTTTCCAAGTAAAGCCTCAGTAACTGGTTTGAGAACTTTAGCTGCTGTTTCTGCTGCAGTAACTTGACCGCGCCGTGCTTGCTGTACTAGCTGTTTAAATTTTGCCTGAGACTGCGCAAGTTTTTTTTAGATTTTCGATATGTTTTCTATATTTTGCTTGTTTTTCCATTAATTATATACTATTTTCTATAAAAATTATTGTAGATAGTTTTCAATACAACATCGAAACATTTTATTCTTATCGTTCGTTAACTTATCAAACAAAAAGAAATCGTATCTATTTGCTGTTGCTTGACGGTACAGTTCAAAAAATTTATCTTTTGTTACGTCGCCGCATTGTTCGTTCGCGATATTTCTAACGTCAATATTGTCAAGTCCAGGAAATAATATAAAACAACCAGTATTTCGCCTAATAAATCTGTCAACATTATAATACCCTTGAGCGAGATAAATAGAATTACATTTTTTATTTCGCGACAGTGAAAAATACGATCTGATTTTATTCATTTCCTCGTTGTTTAGCGGAATATCATCAAAAACAACTATTTTGTGTTCGGACGAATCGAGTTGATTAACTGGAACAAGTTCTTCCGGTTGTTTGATAATAAAGAAATCTTCGCCAGATTCAAGGTCGTCACGAAGTTTGTCATTATAATTGTTAAGTAGCTCGTACTTATCTTGCTGCGGATTAATTGTGTAAATATAAACGCGATCGTAGTTAAAATTATCTCCGAGAAGTAAATTCATAAGCAAATTTGTTTTGCCCGATCCAGTTCTACCAACAATAAGATAATGACAATCTGGAAGTTCATTGTTATGTTTATGTTTCACCAACCGCTCGGTATCAAAGTTTAATATGGACGATTTTGCCATTATATAATTTATAGTATATAATTTTGTCAAGCAGTAAATAAATAATGAGTTTTTATTCAAAATTTGGAACATTAGTAGGAGATTCAACAACTGCTCAGCAAGCTGATTTATCTAAGTACGCAACTCTTGATCAACTTAGAAAGGAAATTACTAATTTATTAAATATCACAAGTGTCGATCAGAACGAAGTTGTTATTTTCCAAGATAAAGAAGGACGATTAAAAACGAGTAATATACAACTATCAGATGTACTTGTACGAATTCCCACCGCGGCTGTCAATAATATAGTTACTTTTGCCGATCAAGGTAAAATACAAGATTCGGGCAAGTCTATTAACGATTATGTTAAAAAAGCTGGCGATGTATTTACTGGTGACATTATTATGTCAAGAAGAAAAATTACATATCTGGGAGATCCAGTCGCAGATACAGACGCAGCAACGAAAAAATACGTCGACGATCAAGAATCTAAGTATGTGAAAGTTCGCGGTGGTATGATGCGTGCATTTCTCGACATGAACAACAACGGTATTAATAATCTCAGAACACCAGAAACAGATTTTAACGCTGCAACGAAGAAATACGTCGACGATAAGGAAATTCCAATAACAACTTCGTTAACGACAATTAATGATGGAATTGCTGCATTTAAAACTGATTATTTTAATCACGTACAAACATTTCTAAATTTTCGTAGAAATGTAAACAGAGTTATTAACGAATTTTTTGGAACTCCACCAACTGTTATTATTAATCTCGCTGACATTAACACAAGACTCAACGATATCATTAGTGGCATTCCTAATATTATTCAAAAAACTAATCTCGTTAAAATTCCTCACGGACGAGCTAACAATATCGCGTACACAGTCGCATCAGGAAAAGCAACATGGTCGCAGGAAAATAACACTTTT
This sequence comes from Megalonaias nervosa, assembly GCA_016617855.1. Lineage (NCBI taxonomy): Eukaryota > Metazoa > Mollusca > Bivalvia > Unionida > Unionidae > Megalonaias > Megalonaias nervosa. The sequence goes on along the minus strand of JAECUM010015657.1, from coordinate 23,721 downwards.
AAACATACCGCAGAGGTCACTGGTGTATATAGATTATCTGTGTTTAGCAGTGCAAAATTCAGTATATTTACCACATTTCCATGGCGTCATTCAACCGATGATTTTTCTGGAATTGTGTCTATAGTGTTAAACATAGATACCGAAGAAACGTTTATGCTGATAGCGAATGATAAAAAGTTAACCACAGCGACTTATTGGTGGTGTATTGAGTTTGTATCTGAAACTCCCGAATTAGTTACTTAAATAACGATGTAAAATATGTAAACAAATATTATATAATGAGAAAAAATATAATCGATTTTAATCATATTTCAGAAAACATTCCGAAACAAGATGTTGACGCGTTAATGCAATATTACAGATACTATCATAAAAATCTTTGGTGCGTCAAAAAATGTTACAAATACTATGCAAGAATACTGCGAGTGATATCATACCTACCGCTGCTAATGACCGGCTCTGGTATAATTTCAAGTGGCGCATCATTAAATCCGTTTTTGTTAGTAATATCCGGCGTTGGTGTTTCTCTTGCAGCAGCTTGTAAAAAAGTTGAGCCTCGACTCGCGACTAAAAACAATGCTTGCAAAACAGCAAGTATAACTTATAAAAAATTACTTGATCAAATTAGATCTTATTTGCGTGGCATAAAATATGATATGGACGACTTAATACGCGAGTTCCGCATTATTGATAGTATGTTAACAGATATTCTGCCAATGAGAGTCAGCAAATACGAAAAAGATTATAATAAAAAGTAGATGTTTAATTTTGTGTGGCTTTATCAAATAATATATCAACCATGTTATCGATAAATGTCATCACATCATCTGCCCATCCCGCTATTCTCATATCATTTTCAGTCGCGAATAACCAAACCGACCCATATTTCGGCGATATATGATAGCCTACATTTTTAATACAATCGCTTATTATATTAGATTTTATACCAGTATATGCTGACGCTGCTTTGATCGAATTAAATCTTTTACAAAATCTATTTGTTAGATCAAATCCAACGTGTCGGACTGCATTATAGTGATACATTATATATATAATATTTCATTTGTTTAATATAACATTTTGACTAACAAGTACATAGTAGTAGAGATAGTTGGTGCATCCTATCTCAGAGACACCTCGGCCCCAAAGCGTTGTACGTTAACATTTTTTTGTCAGAAAATGTGTTAACATTTTGAGCTAACAAAGGCTGCTGACAAAAATGTTAACATACAACGTTTTGGAGGGCCGGGGGTCTCTGAGAGAGGATCATCAACTATCAATACTACTGAGTGGATTGCCTTCATTTCAGGCCACCCTTAGATGTAGTGGCTAATCAAGGTAATTACTGATACTAGAACTATAACTCTCATAGTGATTATACAGTCTGTCGCTCCAAAGCTGCTCACTGACTGTGCCCTTTACCCAGTACAATGGAGATTCTAGTGGCAGACAAGGCAAACAACGCAATTATGATAGCTTCTGACGTAAATCTTTAGAACAATGCTTAAACACAGAAAAGCAAATTTAATCAATGGTTTTGTCAACTAATTATAATATATCTACTTTAATTACGTAGAAGAAAATATTGTTTCTATGCTGCACGCCTTGGCACAGTGGCCAGGATTTCTTTGTCAAGACCATATTAATCTAAAGTTATTTCCTGCATGATAATTAATGTTTACAATGTGGCCTAAGTTTCGTAGAGAAGAGCAATGTAATATCAACTGATCTTTGGCTGTCTGATTTGATTACGCCCCATCCCCATTTTTTTGTGCCTACTTGTAGCTGTAGAATGGTGTTTTCTTGTCAGTCATATTGAAATCTATCTGGGTACTTGCTTAATGAGGGTGCAGAATAACTGGTACTTTGCGTCTCGCATCGTAATTGACTAATCGATGTAAACAGTTGCCCTGCTTTCAGTCCCGTGATGATGTTTTCAGCTGAGAACATCTCGGACTCATTAAAATAGTGCATTTTATACAAAAATCGATTTGTGTTTTACAATTTTAGGATTTTAGAATTTTACGTTCTTGTTCTTTTTACCTTATTTTTATATGCATTCTGTTGTGAATATGTAGACGTACTAGGAACAATACGGCAAGAAGTTATTGATGATCTGATGAACTCAATACATACACAGATTTACATATAGAAAGAGGAACTTAGGTAAAAAATTCACGTTTCTTTCGCAAGTTACATTTTAATCACTTTTAAAATAAATCAACAAAATATAATGTAAAATAAAGGGCTTGAGGTCCACGGTTATCACAGGTGATATCGAAGATAATATTCAGTACATGAATTTCTGATTCAGAGTAGGGCAAAAACAGCACATGACATAAGGATTTGAATCATATAGGCTTGTTAGAAGGTGGTCTCTTGTACCGTTGGTTTCGTTTTACATATTCAGTAAAAATGGGTATTTGAAATCCACTTTAGTAAGTCGTTCTTTAACAAATATTTAATTATGTTCATTGTGTTTGAATCTATTTTCTAGGTTTTTATAAATTTGTGGTTCGGGACACAGAACATTACATGTTACATTGTTTACTCTAACACCTAATCTACAACATTTATTTGGTGGATTTAATTTCGTATTTATTTCTTATCCATCAATATGTCTGATGGAAAGAAATTCTGAATTTGCAATTTTTCAATCTTTGTAAAAGTATATTCTTTTCATTAAGATTTTTCTTAGCTTAACTGGTACAATGAATTCACTAATATCAGTTGGGTTTTATTACTTTTATACAGCTCCTAATTGATTTCCATATCTATGTTCTTGACACCTTTTGATCTTATACGCTAGGTTTTTAAAATAGTAATGTAAGAAAACTAAATTAAAATCGTCAAGTCGTGTGCACAATATTGCGTCACTTCATCCAGTCCATAACCATATTTGATATCAGAAAGATTTTATCAACCAGCTTCCTTCTCGAAAACCATATATGGCATAGAACTCTTACAATGCAGGAATGGCTGAAAAATCTCCTCAGTTGTGATACCAGATAGAGAAGCTAAAACTGTAGGTTTTGATGAAATTGCACAATTTTATAGAACATAAAATGGATGAACTTGAGAGAATAAGGGGAGTATTTCATGATTCTAAGGTCACTGTAGACTTTGATGAGCTTGATTGTATAATGGGAGGACTCCGTGATTCGAAGGTCACTATAGACATTGGTGAGCTTGAGGGTATAAGGGGAGGACTCCGTGATTCGAAGGTCACTGTAGACAATGATGAGCTTGAATGTATAATGGGAGGACTCCGTGATTCGAAGGTCATTGTAGACATTGATGAGCTTGAGTGTATAATGGGAGGACTCCGTGATTCGAAGGTCACTGTAGACATTGATGAGCTTGAGGGTATAAGGGGAGAATTCCACAGTTCGAAGGTCACGATAAACATTGATGAGCCTGAGTGTATAAGGGGGGAATTCCATAACACAGATGGGAGCAATTTTGCACGTGTGGGTCTTGAATCGAAAGTATGCAATTTATCGCAGTGGTAAAGTTGGATCTTAGCAATTTTGGGATTGCATCCACATCCGATTATTCTAGATGACCATTATTTTCAATATGGATGTCCATATGCTCTTTTAGTGGATATTTATTGAAAATATTATCTCTTTTAGTGAACTTACCATTTATATTGAATGCTTTTGCCAACCTAGTTACAATCAACATGTGATCAAAAAGAACAAAATAAGTTAACTGTCATTTCTAAGATCGCTGTCAACTTGTTTCAGTCAACTTGAAAATCTATCGATATACGTCCCTTTAACTCTGAATATTGTTACGACCCTGTAGTTAAATTACATGTGTGTTAAAATGTGAATTCTTTCTAATTCTTTCCATTTCATTTTTATTTCATTTTTTATATCATTAAATGTAATTATTATTATGATGATAATTATGTTCGCAGGGTCTGATATTTTGTTAGAAACATCGTATTTATTTAGAACGTAAATGTGACTCGTGTAAGCACGATTTTTGTGTGACTGTTTTGTCGTATTAAGTAAACAGTCGGAAATAGCTTTGTAAATGATTGGCTGTGACCACAGTCATTTTTAATAATACTTGTTGACATTCCATACTACGTTCGCGATATTTCGAAATCGCCATGATTTTTTCATGCGTGTACATGAAATGACGTGTTGGTTTGCTTTAAATGCTCAGGTACTTGCGAACTAGTAGAGAGTCATATTTTAACATCTTAGAGAGTCACATCGTAACATCTTATAGAGTTTCTAAGTACCTTAAGAAGAAGGTATTCTTTTGTGCTGGAAAGAGTTGTTCGTTCGTACGTATGAAAAATAACATGTGTTTTGTTATTGATGATAGCCGTACCTCATCTACCTTTTAAATAATAATTATTTTCCCTGGAGAACTACACAACTGGCTTTGGACAAAAACATTTGCTGAAATTAATTCTAAATTGGAACTGAACAATACAATTTGTGATTCACAGTGAAAATTCTGGACACTTGTGTAAAACCTTCGTCTGACGTCGTCATCCGCCATCTTGGAACGGAATTGAGATTCAACCTTCAATTTAGAACTGTTTCTTCACAGGACTTATGTTTTTCACAATTTTAGGACACATTTTAGGATCTTCTTCATAAATCGTAAGTCTTGTTTCATATTTTTACCTTTTCACCGTGTTTTCTAGGGAAATAAATTATTTTTTTTTAAATTTACAAAGCTTGTTGTAGTCTTCGCTCTTTTCTTTGTGTTACTTTAAACGAGCCGATACGTAACAATATACAAAAATGTTAAGCATAGACGATAAATGCACGCAATAATTAGTCATTCCTGAATAATCGCAATTATGACTCAGTATACTAGATCACGATTCCAAGAAATCAGTTTGAATAATGGTACCCAAAATCTACATTGGGATTCGTATAGCTCTATTTCTTGCTGCGCTTCAAGTGACTGTTGGACTAGTCGGCAGCAAATTTGCACACTGTAGTGAATTTAATATTACTCTTATAATCTACGTGATAATTACGAGCTTAGTTTGACACTCCCTAGGTATGATGGAACAAAGCTGAAGAAGACAGTTGTGTCACGTAAAGTGGTCTCGCTTCCATATCAGCAAGTTTTTTTTGGGTCTTATCAACGTCATGCAAGAATTGGTACGGTCAAATATGAAAACCACAAAACGTTCTAGCAATAATATTTTATATTATATTGTTTGCCCTGTACATGTGTAACTCGGTGGAACAAAAACGGCAATAACTTTGCTGTAAGTCCTCCAGGATTTTCTGACAGTACTCTAATTTATACCAGCTGTGGTTTGAGAAAATATATCATTAGGATAAACATGAAATGTCGTGGCTTTAGCATCTTGATATTTGACAATTGTGTCACCGCCAAGCCTTTTGAAACAAATGCAGAAGTATTCCTCATAGACAGGAACCAATTTCCCTTAGAATCTTGCTGAGTCAGACTTGGTTCCTAATGGTAGGTGTCCAAATTGGATCAATGATGAAGGGTTGGCCTGGTTTTCGTGATCAGAAAACTTGTTAAGATTCCCATCCTGCACCTGAGAAAAACATACAGCTTTGAGAATAGAGAACAATCTTTCCTTAATATTCCTATCTTCGCCTTTTACTATGACACCTTCTTTATGGACAGGCACATTAGGAAAAATATGTGATTTCTGCACCATAAAATTACAATTCTAAAACACTTTTGCCAGAACGGCATGTTTAATTGGACGTGATATCGTATCACAGACACGAACTGGTAGCAAACAAATATAGTTGGTATCGTCCAGAGCATACAACTAATAGATCAGCTTCGTCAGAGCATCTATGCACATCTAAACAATCCTTGATGTAGGGAGTTAACAAAGATTAGAACCATAAACACGAATTTCGATGTATTAGACAGGAGGATCTTGACATTCTTCCTTGCTCTCTAGTTTTCAAATGTAAGTAGGATGTCATCTTCTGGCAATCCATCAATGTTGTATTTGTTTTGTTTTCTGGATCAGAATGTAAGGACTTGCAACGGTTATTTGGTGAAAATATCTTGTACGATGCATATGTATTTCCTTAATAAATGAATCGAATGTGCCTGGCGATGCAAGTCACGGGAACAAACTCTTACATTCATTTAGATATTCTCACGACCCTATTAATTCCCATCTTTCCATTCAGGTTACTGTGACGATTCGGTTACCTTTTATTTTTTTTCTAAACTTTTGTCTAATAAGTTTATTATGTGAGATTCGTATCATCTTTTTTTAAATAACTATTCGAACGTTGTGTAGTTGCAATGGCTAAACTTTACTTGTACGATGAAATAAAAATTAAATAGTTATGCATGTAAAAGTGCTTTAGTTGATACACAATGTCCAACCGAAAAACCACCACCGCTGCAAACAACTGAAACGTTTTGTCTTCAAGTTTGTGTGTATGTGTATTCATCGGACATAATTTACATTATATGCTGCATATATTCATATATATTTTGTATTGTGTCATATTGTGTAGTTTTATAAACAGAATGATGCAATATAACTACTTTGAATATAGTGAACATACCATATAGACGTCGTCTTCTCTTATAGGAAGAAGCAAACATGTTGATCAGTGGAGTTGGCCCATACAAGTTGTAACAAGCAATAGTTACCGTGAATATATCCTAGATATAGTGGTTTGGGTTTGATTTCAAGTGCTGTTGCATGAAAGCGTTTGTAGTCACCATCTTAACCATCTCCTATTCGAATTACCGAGCTACTTAGATCCCCTCCACTTCTTGAGCAAGTATAGACACCATCGACGGGTTTGACGAGTCAGATTATACAATATATGGTTATACAGTCATATATAGGTTTGACGGAGCCCCGGGTGGCCGAGTGGTCTAAAGCGATCGCCTTTACCTATCACTGCCGTCTTCCCTGTATACGCATGGGTTCGAGTCTCGGGCTCAGCTAATGTGGGTATGTAAGAAAGCTTGCCAGTAGCTTCCCGTGAGTCGGTGGATATTACTGAGATTTTGCCAATCTCTTCCTTCAGCAGTCATAATGGTCACTATGTATAGCATATCCTGGTCTGAAAATGACGTTCAACTCAAAACAAAGTCACAGCTGATAATATTTCCTTGCATTGCTCGATGTTATGTCAATCCAACCGAACAAGTATTCGAGGACTCAGTAATGAAGACGACACAAGCTGGTATCCAATGATAATAAACATTTCTATGTTGGTCTATATTCCAAAAATGAGCTATTGTAAATAGCATATCTGTTGAGTTACTATTTTGGATCTGTGTCGTCCTAGATCTGATTATTTTGTCACGTGGTCTCAGAACGTCCTGAGTGGATCAGTAGAATTCAGCATCAAAATTCACTTTCGATTAGATTTTAAAAATGACAATAAATCTGTTCGTGGCTTTGAACCGGACGGGTGTTATTTTGACAGAGTGAATTTATGAATTCTGAAATTAATGATATACATGTCTAAGGATGTGTATATGTGTACGTTTCTCTCTCTCTGTTGTATGTGTATTTTTTTGTGCATATGCTAGTTTGTGTTTTTATATGATGCAAGGCATCATGCTGATTGTGATCAACTTTACAGATTCAGGTTGCCTCCGAATAGTCCTCGTGGCAAATGACATTGTAAAATAAAAGAAAATGAGGGACATTGAGATAGAATGCATTAAAAATAAAAATGATTCTTACAGGTCGTTTTATACAGACATATAATTTTTAATATAAATTTTGTTTTCGGTCTGCGGAATCGCGTTTAGTTGTGTCCAGATATAATTTGAGAAGAAAATTATTTTTTAAATTAGCCACTGAAATTACAAAGTGACATTTTGACTAAAACAGTATTTTGGGGTTATTGTGAATTCATTCAAAGACATTCTGGATTCTATTACAGTCATACATCAAGACTGTTGGTATATCAGCCTATTCAAAACTATTGGTGCATCAAAACATTCTTGACCATTAGTACATCAACATAATCAATATTTTCATTCATTCGGAACATTCCATAGTTTTGGACTTGTGACAGACCTTTAAGAATTATTTGGGATTTAATACACAATACTGTACAGTCCTTTTCAATTTTCATTTTGTATTCTAGAGAAATAAATAGTTTGTTTTATTTTACAAACCTTGTTAGTTTTTGCTTTTTTCTGTTACATAGTTTAAGACCATAGAGTCGTATAGGTAGGATATTAAATATTTTGGAATACCTTACACATTGGTGCCATTTTCCCTAATGGAAGAAAATTTAATTTTACTTTTGAAATCTTGTGAAACAGTTCAATTTTATACCCAGATAGATTCGTGAGTCTGGACCTTTTGTTGGCTGTGTGCAAAGGTTTTGTGTTATTGTTACTTGGTTCTGGCTAATGCCTTACTCCAGGGAGTCATATCTCAACACATCAAGAACCACAGAGCACCAACGACATTTCTTTCGAAAAGCATTAACTTAGCAATGAAAGATCAATGATTTCGAAATGTTGACACAATTAGATTTATTTTTATTTTTTAAATTCTACAATGAGTAGAGTATCAATATTAGCAAAAAATAGTTATTAAAAATGAAATAATATTCTTTCTTGATTTTGAGTGAAATTATGCGTTCTGAAACCAAAAACATTGTGTGCATTAATTTTCTTCTTCCCCTCTCCCCCCCCCCCCCCATTCTCTATCTCTCTACCTCCGTGGTGTTTCTTGACTATGTGGTGTTTGTGTCTGAGGTGTCTGACTGTGGTGTTTGTGTCTGAGGTGTCTGACTATGCGGTGTTTGTATCTGAGGTGTCTGACTATGTGGTGTTTGTGTCTGAGGATATGTATCTATGTTTCTTGATACGCCTGTATGTTTTTAATCATGCTAGAAATCATACTGGTTTAGATCTAATATACAGACTGAAGTTCCTCTTAAATATAAAGTGTGATATAAGAGGTTGTAAGTAAAATAAAATGAGGGACGAAGATAAAACACAAAATTATAAATGTTTATTACACATCATATTGCAGTGGCATTTAAACACTGAACATAAATTCATTAATATGGAAGGTGGTGCATTATAAGGAATACGCAAATGCAAAAACGGAATTTTGAAAAGCACGAAACAGCATTGAAAAATACATAATGATATGCAAAGATGTTTAATTACCAATACGTAAGTATATTTATAACGTTGCGTAGAACATGAGATGGCATATTTAATAAACTCAGCCCAAGACAGGTATTACATACCAACATGCATTCATACATACCTGCCTACTTAGCTACCTTCCAACCTAACTACCTACACATACATACATACATACATACATACATACACACATACATACCTGTCTAACTACCTACCTGCCTACCTACCTAACTACTAACGTAACTACCTACGTAACTACCTACACATATACATACATACATACATACATACATACATACATACATACATACATAATCACCTAACTACCTATATGCCTAACTACCTAACTACCTACACACACATACATACATACATATATACATGCATGCATGCATGCATACATACATACATACATACATACATACATACATACATACATACATACACACATACATACATTCATACATACATACATACATACATACATACATACATACATACATACACACATACATATAAACACAGAAACGTGTGCAAGAGCTATTTGACAACAATATGAATTATTTCTTCCTCAGATAGAACAATAAAAAAAAGTTGCTTGTTTCACAGGCAAAGATGCCACGCCAAGGGAGATTAACCTTTAAGGAATGTACTCTATGCATTAAATATGTTACCTACTGTTACGTATATGTAATTTAATTACTTGTGTGTTAGTTTTAAATTTCTATTTTTTTTTATTTTATTTCATTACATGTTACTTTATTCACTGGATTTGACATTTTCCCAGAAAAGTCACTTCAGTTCTGTTAAACCTGATAAACACGCAGTAGTTTAAAACTTTGTATCTTTTGGTGACCTAGATTTCGGAGCCAGTTTCAGCTCTATTGTAAACAACTTTTTTTTATTTTTTTATTATTGAATCTTATTGTAAGATTCGTTCAGTACAATCGAATCCGTACGTGGCTTCAGTGATAATTGACATATGATGTTACTGCGTCTCTTGAAAGGAAGTAATCATGTGACCTATCAGGTGGTCCGTTCTTCGTTGTAGTTAGAGTTAAAGTGACGTTTCATAGTTTTTTTTTAGTCATTCGTAATTCATACCTTCGGGCTCAAAAGTATTATTTTGTTGTTGCCAGTTTCATTGGAATTTTTTCTAATTTTCGGAATTAATAATTTATTTTCCATGGAGACTTTATCTGGTGCTCGTTAAAATTCTTGGACAAAGACATTTACTGAAAATTATTCGGAATTCTAAAGCCGGAATATTATTTTTGGTGATTCAACAAGGAACTGCTGACACGACAACGCAAAGCAGGTTATAGAAGACGTTATAGAAGACGTCATCGACTTCCATCTTGGAACTTCATCGGGATTCGAACTTTGATTCACTTAGAACGTTTTAGTGATAGGACTAATATTTTTAATTATTGGATTAATTTTTGGATTTGATTCATAAACTGTAAGTCCTTTTTCATATTTTTACCTTGTTTTTCTAGAGAAATAATGATTTTGTTAAATTTACAAAGCTTCTTGGCTCCACTCTTTTCTTTGTTACTTTTGTACGACCATAGACACGTAACAAAGAAAATTGGGGGCTCGTCCGGGATATATGAGTTTTGGCTAAAATAATTTTAAAAAATTGTTTTTGAAATTTAAATTCCCCTAGTTTTCAGAAGTTTTTAAATCCCAAGTACTATTTCACATTTTGTTTGAAATCTTTAATGAAATCAACAGGCGTTTTCACAAAGTCATCAAAAGTGGAGATCTTTCTTTCAAATCCTACTCAGGAGCAGTTGGATTGTTTGAAAAAAGATGAATTGCTTGAACTTGCCAGAAAATATAATCTTTCTGAGGCAAAAACTTCTTTAACGAAGCAAGAAATAAAAACATTTTGATCCAGTATTTGGTAGAAAATATTGATTTCGATAAAAGTGTTTTGGTTTCGATCAGTAAGTCTGTATCAGATTCTGACACAAATGTAAAGGAATTAATATTGAAATACAAGATGGAATTAGAGTTAAGGAAGCTGGAACTGCAGAAAGATAAAGAGGAAAGTCAAATACAAATGCAGTTGCAATTAGAGAAAGAGAAAGAAGAAATGCATTTATAGAAAGAAGAGAAACAAATGCAGTTACAATTGGAGAAAGAAAACGAACAAATGCATTTACAGAAAGAAGAGAAACAATTGCAGTTGCAATTTGAGAAAGAGGAGTGAGAGAGCCAGGAGGGAGGGAAAGATAAACAAATGCAACTAGAAGAGAGAGAGAGATAGAGAGAGAGACAGACAGACAGAAAGACAGACAGACAGACAGACAGATGCAAATGCAAAGAGAGAAGGATGAAAAGGAATTTCAAATTAAGTTAAAAGAAATAGAGCTGGTAAGTGAAAGGCACATTCCCATTCCACATACAAATTTTGATATTACAAAGAATTTTAGGCTAGTACCCCCTTCTAGCAAAAAAGTAGACAAATATTTTCCTTATTTTGAAAAAGTTGCTGAAAATTTTAAATAGCCAAGGGAGCATTGAGCTCAGTTATTGCAGTGTGTACTGTATGGCAAAGCCCGAAATATCTATGAATCCCTGTCAGTACAGCAAAGTTCTGACTATGATTTGGTTACGGAATGCATCTTAAAGGGTTATGAGTTAATTCCTGAGGCTTATCGGCAAAAACTCAGGAACTATTAAAAGGAAGCTGGACAAACTCATGTCGAATTTGCAAGAGAAAAAGAGCAGTCATTTGATAGATGATGCTTAGCCAAGAAAGTTGATCAAGATTATGAAAGTCTCAAATAATTTGTATTACTTGAAGAGTTCAAGAACTGTGTCCATAGTGACATTAAGACTTATCTTAAAGAGTATAAGATCGAAATCTTGGAAAATGCTGCTCTTGCTGCTCACGAGTATTTCTTAATTCACAAAGTTCCTGTTGCAAGCAAGTCTTTCACTCAGCGGTCTACTGGTTAAAAGGTATTTCAGCCTAACACGAACCCTTCTAAAACTCAATCTGGCACAACTTTTAAAAATCAAGCTTCTGATAAGCTTGATTCAAAATCCTTGTCTCTACCTACGTGTACCTATTGCAAGAAGAAAGGACACGTTAATTCTGATTGTTTCAAATTGAAATATAAGTATTATAATCAAGCTAGACCTATCCAAAATGCTGTTATGTCTAAGAGGTCAAGGTCACGGTCATGTATTTAAAGCAATACATTTGTTGGGTCTAATAACCCCAGTCTGATTTTATTCTGGAGAATTATGAACTATTCTTGTCGAAGGGTTCTATATCACTCTTTTGTGATTTGGCCAATCCTATCCCTATTATAATTTTAAGGGACACAGGAGCTTCTGAGAGTCTTTTATTATCAGGTACTTTGCCTATTTCTGAGACGTCTTCTTCTAATGAGAGTGTTCTTATTCAGGGAGTAGAGTGCGGCTTTGTTAATGTTCCTCTCCATTCTGTAAATTTGTCATCAGACTTTGTTTCAAGACCTGTGACAGTCGGAATAATGTCTTCTTTACCAGTTGAGGGCATTCATTTGTTAGTAGGCAACGACCTAGCTGGAGACAAGGTTGTGGTTAATCCATTTGTAACTGACAAGCCTGTGCAGTTACTAGAGCTATGGCAAAGAAAGCTCTTGAGAATGATTTTGATAAGGAAAGTATTCCTTTAGCTGACATATGTATTGGTCAGGTTTTCACTCCTTGTTTGGATCGATCAAAAGATATTGATCACAGGGATCCTCTTTTAACAACTCAATCTCTTTTTTCTAATCAGGGTGACAAACGACAATCACTTGTCATCGAACAAGAAAAAGATCCTGAGATCTCCTGTTTGTTTCAGAGGACCATTAGTGAAACTGAAACCACTGATGTGCCTCTCTCTTATTTCATTAAAAGTGGAATTCTTATGAGAAAATGGAAACCTCCCGAGGTACCTGCTGGTGACGAGTGGTCAGTGAACTATCAAATTGTAGTTCCAAAATCTTACAGACAGGAAATACTTAGTCTTGGCCCATGAAACTCCTCTGGCTGGTCATTTAGGGATTAACAAGACTTCTCACAAGATCTTGACTCACTTTTTTTTGCCAAAAATCAAATGTGATGTTTGTAAATACTGCAGATCTTGTCACACTTGTCAAATGGTAGGAAAACCCAATCAGAAGATACCTAAGACTCATATGCAAACTATTCCTGCATTTGACGAATCATTTAGCAGAATAATGGTAGATTGTGTCGGTCCCTTAATAAGACCAAGTCAGGCAACTGATATTTGTTGATCATTATGAGTGCGTCAACAAGATTCCCAGAGGCAATTCCTTTGAGGAATATTAAAACTAAAATTATAGTAAAAGCTTTGATAAAGTTTTTTACTCAATTTGGCCTTCACAAATCTGTCCAATCGGATCAAGGGTCACATGTTATGTCTGAAAGTTTCCAGCTTGTTATGCTTGAATTTGGTATTCAGCATTTCACGTCAAAAGTGAAATTATTGTTTCACAGAACTTCAATGGAGAGAACTTTTCAGTCTTGTAATAGAGTTCATTCCCTCTTGCTCATTCTTCAAAATTTTCTTCAAATTAGGTATTACGGCCCTTACAAAGTAAAGAAGAAAATGAATGAATTAAATTATAATAATAGTACTCTGATCTAAATAAATTATAGTAGTACCAGTATAGCGAGAGAGATAGCCAGGCAAATCATGCAATTACTTTAGTTGTACCTGTCCCACTCACTGAGGATTTAAAATGAAGGAATTCAATCGGACACTACTGATTTTGGAGCGCCAAATCATCGGAATTCAGAAATTATGAATAATCTGGACCAGAAACTTTCACATTTGCAACAACAAGAAAGAAATGAACTTAAACAGTTATTATTTGAATATTAGCTCTTATTTCCAGATGTTCCTACGAGGACAAACAAAATTTTTCATGACGTTGAAATTGTGAATTCCAAACCTGTGAAACAACACCCATACAGGATGAACCCTCTCAAAAAAGAATACTTGAAAAAGGAGATTCAGTATTTGCTGGAGAATGATTTCATAGAGTCCAGTAAAAGTGACTGGATTTCACCATGTATAACTGTTCCGAAACTAGATAAAACTTTCCGTATGTGCACTGATTATAGAAAGGTGAACAGTGTGACTAAAAAAGATTCATTTCCATTACCAAGAATTGATCACTGCATTTATAAAATTGGAAATGCCAACTATGTCACCAAATTTGACCTGAAAGGATTTTGGCAAATTCCACTAACGGAAAGGGCAAAGGAAATTTCGGCACTTGTGACTCCAGATGGACTTTATCAATATAAAGTGATGCCGTTTGGGATAAAGGGTTCCCCAAGTTCTTTGCAACGTTTGATGAATATGATTACCTCTGGTCTAGATAATTGTGATGCTTACATCGATGATGTCATCATCTACAACGATACCTGGAAAAATCATTTCGCAAAAAATTCGGAAATTCTTTGACAGACTCACTGATACAAGTTTGACAATCAATTTATCCAAAAATGAATTCTGTCTTGCTTGTATAACATTTCTAGGACATATTGTGGGACATGGATAAATTGAACCTATAGATGCTAAGGTCAAGGCTATCTCTGAATTCCCTGTGTCTGTCAGTAAAAGGCAACTGATGCGATTTTTGGGTATGGCTGAATACTATCGGAAATTTTGTTCCAATTTTTCTAATATTGCTGAACCCCTGACAAATTTATTGAGCAAGAAAGACAAGTTTCTTGGGACTGAAAAATGTCAGGAGGCTTTTGACAAGTTAGAGGCCATACTTAAAAGTGCACCAGTTCTTACAGCTCCAAATTTCAATCAATCGTTTAAACTATCTGTTGATGCAAGTGATGTTGGAGTTGGAGCAATATTTGTTCAAGAAGATAGAAATAGTGTTGATCATCCAGTGTGCTATTTTTCTATGAAACTAAATAAGCACCAAAGAAATTACTCAGCAATCGAGAAGGAATGTTTGGCTTTGATACTGGCATTACAGCATTTTGAAGTTTACATTAGTTCAGCTCATTCTCCGGTTGTTGTGTTTAGTGATCACAACCCCCTTACTTTCATCGACAAGATGAAAAATAAAAATCAAAGATTATTAAGGTGGAGTTTGTTGTTACAGGAATATAATATTGACATCAGGCACATCAAGGGAAAAGACAATTTAATACCAGATACACTTTCCCGAGTATAGAAATATTATTTCATGTACATTTTGTATAATTCATAAGAGTCCTTCTGATGTGATTTTGTTTTACCTCAGGTATAATTAACATATGGTAAAAAGAAAGATTTATTATATAAATCTTTCTTTTTCTTTATGGGGGAAAGTGTTACGTATATGTAATTTAATTACTTGTGTGTTAGTTTTCAATTTCCTTTTTATTTTATTTTATTTCATTGCATGTTAGTGTAATGATAACTTTATTCACTGGATTTGACATTTTCCCAGAAAATTCACTTCAGTTCTGTTATACCTGATAAACACGCAGTAGTTTGAAACTTTGTATCTTTTGGTGACCTAGATTTCGGAACCAGTTTCAGCTCTATTGTAAACAACTTTTTTTATTTTTTTTATTATTGAATCTTATAGTAAGATTCGTTTAGTACAATCGAATCCGTACGTGCCCTACGTGATAATTGTCATATGATGTTATCACGTCTCTTGAAAAGAAGTGATCACGTGACCTATCAGGTGGTCCGTTCTGCGTTGAAGTTAGAGTGAAAATGACGTTTCATAGTTCTTTTTTAGCCATTCGTAATTTATACCTTCGGGCTCATTTCATTGGAATTTTTTCTAATTTTTGGAATTAATAATTTATTTTCCCTGGAGACTTTATCTAGTGCTCGCTAAAATTCTTGGACAAAGACACTGAAATTATTCAGAATTCTAAAGCCGGAATATTATTCTTGGTGATTCAACAAGGAACTGTTGACACTACAACACATAGCAGGTTATAGAAGACGTCATCGCCTTCCATCTTGGAACTTCATCGGGATTCGAACTTTGATTCTCTTAGAACTCTTAAGCGATAGGACTTATATTTTTAATTATTGGATTAATTTTTGGATTTGATTCATAAACTGTAAGTCCTTTTCATATTTTGACCTTGTTTTTCTAGGGAAATAAATGATTTTGTTAAATTTACAAAGCTTGTTGGCTTCATTCTTTTCTTTGTTACTTTTGTACGAGCGTAGACACGTAACACCTACCTTGAATGAATTATCAACGATTTTTTTTAAAAGACCGACACTTAAAGAATCAGATGTATGTATTGACATAAAATTTCCTTAGAGACAGATCAGGTATTTTAGATAGAGACTGCAGTAGGTACCCATACATCATTTACCAAGATAAAAAATTCCATAGACTTCAATAGTTAATGACAATTGGCAAATATTTATAATTCGACATAATAATCGTCTTTACAGCGCAATCCTTTTTGATTTACAAGGGACTGAAATTTGTTATTGAATAAGAGACTGATGATTATATAGGAGACCTTAATTACATAACTCGTAAATTTTACAGCATCAAAACAATTTAAAATAATAAGGAACACTATGGAAGTTTTGAAATTAGTTGGTCACTTATAGCTGCATAGTGTACTTAGAAGTTACTTCTTTATTGTCATCTCAGAGGACCGAAATTCGCATCTCAACATAGTACCAAACTCTCAGCTAATCCATCAAACGCCTCTTAAGATATCGTCTTTGGGTCCAAATAATAAAGCCATATCAACTCTAAAATTAAAGTTCATTCCACCTTTTGGCACACAAAATCGTCCTCACATAGAAGTACAAAAATCGATGTTAGACATACTGCAAAATTCTGTACTACCAATCACCATCGTGGGTATTGAAACGTCCCACAATAATATTTAACCTGTTGTGACGTCATCCTTAGATCTTCTCGTCGTTCATATCAAATTCAATTAAATCAAAGTATCTTATCGTGGCTATACGGACGGTTAGAAAGTTGGTGACTTGGTTGGAACTGCCGTTGCAAAACCCAGTGATCTCATCTTAAGCCGGTTACCAGATAAAGCCGGTTACCAGATAAAGCCTCAAATAATAGTACAAAAATTACAAGCATGCGCATGTCACTGAACCACACTGAAACCGCTAAAAAAAACGCAGTTTCTAATGTTTAGTTTCTCTTTTAAAACCTGAAATACTTTCTTACGGAGAAATGATCTTCTCAGTCAATAAGAAGAACCTGTTACGAACTCTTGGCTGCCTAGTCACATTGGTATGAATGGAAGTGAAAGGGTTGATAAAGTAGCCTATGTCACCAGTATCGGAATAGAGGACTCCATATATTGACTCAAAATATATAAATATGTTCTTAGTACCAAGTGACACCAACAAGGTTGAGAAAATCTAGCTTATCACTGCAATGGAAAATGGTTTCATTCATAAAACACATATGGCAAAGATGAAGTGATATTGTACCGATCTCGTATCCGTCCCACGTATCTCACTCAGCCATGCATTATGAACTTTGACGTTAGACGAGATTACATGCCCTGCCAGTTTCAAGTAACAACGAAACGCATTCTTGTGGAGTGTGTCATTTTCCACCCTGTGAGAAGGAAGCACGATAACGTCCCCCTCCCCCTAGAAAATCTTGGATTTTCCTAGGGAATGCAGATTTTGACCATATATCATTTTTAAGAATTGTACATGGTTCATCCATATGTTGTATTGTGTGCACTTCTTGTGGAAAATCACAAGCTTAAAGGCACAATAATGCTGTATAGACATTGATACATGCGACACCTACCTTATTAAATATAGGCGTATAGTAGAACAGTATTAAAGGAGGAAATAGTGGTCACATAAAGTATATCATGACTAAATTAACCGAAATCCATCCTCACTCGCAACTGATCTACACAGAAGGAACAAAACGACTTAGAATGCTGTGTGGACCATTTAATTTAACAAAAAACACTAGTTGTCCCTACCACATGTGTTAGCAAATATCAAAATATAGGAAGTGTATTTCTCCTAAAAGCAACTACCTAAAATGTACATTTCTCTAGCTTATATTGGTGAAAAAGTAAACCATGACGATAATTTATATGCCATTAAAATGTATCATCATTAACATTTATGTCGAGGTTATTGACATGTTATATTTAAACACCGTATTGATATGTAAACACATGACCGGAATTTGTCAAATACAAACAAATGGCTATTGTCGTCACGGTTAGTTTGACCATCATACTGTCATCGCTTGTTAATATATGGTGAATAAAAAAGGAGGTAGGAATCAAACATTATGCATAATGGGCTGCTCCATTAGAAATTATGAAAGAAGGGCTGGATTCCAATGAGTTAAGAATTTCCTAATGAATCTTATTATAAGATTGCGAATCAAAATATACTGGTATGTACGTCTGCATTTTGTTCGGGTGTTGAGGCACTTTTATTTCAATCCTCGTTATGTTTTACCCATTTATTTTCAATAGGTTCGTCCTGATCATTTATGGAGGACCTTTAAGTAGTGTGTTACGAGTCTATGCTCTTAAAATAAGTAACAGAAAATGGTGAAGACAACAAGCTTTGCAAAATTTAACAAACAATTTATTTCCCTAGAATACAAAGTGAAAAATGAGAAAAAGAACTTACGGTTTTACGAATTAAATCCAAAATAATCCAAGAATTAAAAATAGAAGTCCTAGTAATAAAAAGTCCTGAATGAAACTGAGTTCGAGTCCTGATGAAATCCGAAATTGAAGGCGATGACGTCTGTTGTGGTCAGCAAAGTGCTGCTGTGTCAACAGTCTCTTGTTGAATCACAAAATATTATTCCAGTTTTGAATTCAGTATAAATTCCAACGAATGTCTTATCCAAGAATTTTGTCAGAGCACTTTTGTATTTCCAGGGAAAATAATCACTTGAATTTAATAATTTGAAGAAAATAAATTTCTACCCAAACTGGTCACAACATAATACAACTTAAAGTGCTAGGTGTTAATGCACAACTGACAAAACCTTTATCAAAAAATCAGTTATACGACCAATTAAGACACAAAACAGATACCCAGATGAAGGTCAAAAGTTCTATCTTCTGGAAAAATATAGAAGCTTGTTACCAATTAACATATGCTTAATATCACGTAGTCCAGGTATGACCTTGACTCAGCTTAATGATTCTTACTCTGAGAAAAATTAAAAAAAAACGTTGTTTACCAAAACCGTCACTGATTTTGAAACCAGATCAGCAACTAGATACAATGTTTCTATTATTAGTTGTTTATATCAATGAAATAAAATAATCAGGTCAAACAGAACTGAACTCAATCCAGTAAACAATGTTACATTACAATAGCATGTAATAGAATTTTTAAAAATTAAAACTAACAAACAAACAATTAAATTAAATATACATAACAATTATCCAGAAAAATATTTGACCTCAGTGACCGCAGGCAAGTTATTCTCATAGTTGTACGAAAATAATACATAGTTATGCTCTTCAACCAAGATATTAATATTGTTTCTATTTCTTAGCCCGTCTGTGTATGGCGTTTTCGGGCTACCGAAAATGTCTTAACTATATTGGATAGGTGAAACGTTTAAAGTTTCTCTGCACAGTCTTTTTTTATTAAGATAAAGCATGCAATATCCCGCTGTTTTAGCATTCGACTCGTCAAATCTATCAAATGAACAACTTAAATATAATGTATGGCAGTAAGTTGAGACATCTGTTGAATGAAAGAAAAGCACAAGACTGCGTGAAAGAGTCTGTAGTAAACTGCTGACTAAAGCAGTTTTAGCGATGATCACTCAGAATACCAGATGAGAATGTCAAAACAGCAGGTAGCCCAGATGTGCATCAACAATTGTTACCTTGCTTCAGAAAATTCATGCATCTGATTTTTAAAAAAGTATTATGGATGTTTAGAAGTGGTTAAAGAACAAATATACGCATGCCGAAGCTGTTAGTTTCTTCAAAACTGTAGAGGTTGGACAGTCCACTACAAGCTACACGGTTACAAAATACCTACACATGACTAGCATTACCAACATAATTTGCAAAACATTAAGATTTGTTAGGACAGGCATGTCTTTTGCCTGACAGAAAACGTTTCTACTTAAATGCTAGTCGGATTTTACCGAAATTTGTATGCTTAATAAGTGCTCCGTGTAGATGCCTAAAGACGCTTTTATTTTTACTCTGCCAAAAATGTATGTAAACCTATTGAAAAAAAAATGCAAAGCGGTTGAATTTTTGGTCTAGTTTTCTGTAGGTTGACGAGGTATGTGCCGGGCTGCGGTTTGCGTCTGAAACGCACCAATGGACTCGAAATCTGTATCCTTATGGTGATTCATCGCACACCTGCCAAGAAGTTCAGATCTAAACGATTCTGCGGCATCTTTTGTAAACTCCATTTGGTACGGTTGGAGAGAAACTTGCGTATCGCTACCATTCAATAAACTTCTATATTCAATCTTTACACATGTATAGCACAGGCTCGCCGATGCGTTTTTCGCTGCGTGCAGTAATATAGCAAAATCCACATGCTTTCTGAACTAAACTCTTTCTGGTGTTTGGGGTTTTGTCTGGTATGTTAGTATGCATGTTGAGAGCTTCGATGTATACATGGATGAATAATGGGGCCGTTATTTGCCTATGGTAATTTATGAATCTCAGGAGGTATTCTGTTTGTTAGTATGGTCTTCTGAACGTTTTCCGTACGTAATAGATTGTGATACCTATAACTATCCATCAATCCATTCTTATCTATACATTTCATTATAGTTTCTCTTAGAAACTGATCCTTTATTGTAAATTCCCGTATCCTATCTACATCAGATCCTAACCAATCAAAATCATTGATGCATTTCTCCATAGAGTTGGACGTATTCAGGAACCTTCTCTATAAATTCAATTTTCTTAGCGCGGTACTTTGACGATACATATATATTTACGATATTCCACCCATGTATGATAAAATCCTGATCATGTTTATCAAATTACTCTGCGTTTCTTGCAATAGTATAATGATTTCCTGTACAATTGTTTTTGCAATTTCTCATTTGTTGGGCTATTTACGTTATTACCGGTCATAAAGAGGTTTGTTCTCTTCCTATGTTGGTTTTATAATTTGCATCATAATACTATCGCATTGTTGTTGTGGTTTGTTACTGAAGGTTTATTCGTCTCGGCCGTACTCAGCCGTGACATGCATTTCAGCCTCCTAGCCTTGAATATTTTCATCCTCGCCATTCTCTTCATTGCTGCAATTTTCTTCGTCCGTCTATCCAGATTCAGTTTCCTTATGGCGTTCCGATAGTTTTTCGATATTTTCTATATGTTGTCCCAATTTGATTCTTCTTTCTTGCCGATACTGCTAGATTGTGACTTTCTGCTTTGGTATCTTTGTTAGAGGCGTTTTATCCTTTTAGGTCAAGTTTTTAGCATTAATAATACGCAGAAAAAGTTGGATTCTTCTTGCATCATCCTTAGACAAGGAAATTATTCTTTCTGCTGTTTTGACATTTTGATATCCCCGTATCTTAGAGTCTTTCTGGTGTTTGACTTGGGTAAAAAAAAATTCTTTCTATTTTGTCAATAATTCCAACCGTAGCTATTTCAATTGGTAGTCCTGGGAGATAAACTTCTATAAGTTTAGGCCCTTATTACAGGAGGAGCCTCACACACTTTTGCAACATGTCCTTTCATGCCAAAATGTCTCACCGGAAATAAAGGCGTCTGCAATATAGCGTACAGATAACATTTTCCCTTGCCACCATTTCGTAAGGCACTAAGCTTAAAACCCTTCACTGATAGCACTGTGAGAATGTCTGATGGCCTCGGTCTTTACGTGTTACGTATATGTAATTTAATTGCTAGTTTTAAATTATTTTTTATTTTATTGTTGTTTCAAAACATGTTATTGTAATGATAACTTTATTCACTGGATTTGACTTTTTTTAAGAAAATTCTGTTCATTTCTTGTAAATAACAGTATTGCTACATTGTATTTTTAGCTGACCTAGTTCCTTACCTTGGTTCAGAATTCGTAAACACTGAGTGAAAATCATTGGTCGTAATCAAGGTCATTCTTGGCTTGCATCAGCTCTATTGTAAACAACCTTTTGTTAAAAATTTTTTATTATTGAATCTTATAGTAAGATTCGTTCAGTACAATCGAACCTGTAAATAGCCTACGTGCCAATTGCCATATTATTTTACTGCGCTGTTTCCTAATAAAAGACCACGTGAACCATCACGCGGGTCTGAAATTGAGTTCTAAGTTGGGTTTAATACTCATATCTCAGTGATTTTAATTCAGTCGTAATTTTACACCTTCAGAGCTCAAGGTGTTTCTATTATTGATGCCAGTTTAATTCTTCCATTTTTTGGATTTAATAATTTATATTCGCTGGAAAATATCAGTGCTTATAAAAATTCTTGGACAAAGACATTTACTGGAAATTATTCGGAATTCTAAAGCCGGAATTATGTTCTTGGTGACTCAACAAGGAGCTGTTGACACATCAGCACAAAACTGGTTATAGAAGACGTCATCGCCTTCCATCTTGGAACTTCATCGAGATTCGAACTTGGATTCAGTTAGATCTTTTTAGTGATAGGACTTATATTTTTAAATTCTTGGATTAGTTTTTGGATTCGATTCACAAACAGTAAGTTCTTTTTCATATTTTTACCTTGTTTTTTAGGGAAATAAATTATTCTGTTAAAATTGACAAAGCTTGTTGGCTTTACTCTTTTCTTTGTTACTTTTGTACAAGCCTACACGTAACATACGTCTCTGGAATTTTATTCCATGTGTTACGCAATTGCAAAAATAATATTGTTTTAAAAACAAATTTTTCATGAAAATTGCTTGAACACTATAAGCATGCAACGTCTCTTACTATCTAAAGAAAACATAAGAGATTTAATCCTGTAAACTGGTTCTAAAACTTCAAAACATTTAGTCAGTTTACAAATTTAATTCACTGCCTTAATACACTAGTCGCAGCACGATCTGTTCGTGCCCCACTTGGGCGGAAAACACGTCCAACAAGAAAGGAAAACAGAAGAATTATTAAATAACAAGTATGTCCTTATGTTATGGGACAAGGTGTCAATACCTGTGATGTATGTGTTCTATATTTCCCGATCCTTCCATTCCTGTTTACTTGCGGGCTTACTTGGTTCTAGCCATAGCAGAGAAATACAGCGAGACTTTCCTTCTCAATAATGAGTGTCAGATTTTGATTGCGGGAGGCGTGTTGAATGATGTCTAGTCATTCGAAAAGCGAAAACTTAAACTAACGCCACCTGAAGGAGGCAAGGGAAGGTACTGGGCAAGAGTTATTGCCCGTTGTCTATACAATGTAGACGTAAAAAAATTTCCGTCATTGGGAGGGTTGGATTCATTAGTTAGCATCGCATATATTCCTAACGTTAATCTTATCTTAGTCCAAGGAGAATATATTGTTCATTCAGTAACTGATCAATTTATTGATTCATGAATTTATTGATCCATTTATTTTATTTTCAAGAAGTATAGGTATATTTTAAAATTCTGTGAAGTGA
>JAECUM010015655.1:0-17255 GCA_016617855.1 Megalonaias nervosa | reverse complement strand
TGTAATTTAATCATATAATCGTGCAATTTAGTATTTGTACAGGTATCTATCTTTTTAGCTATAATACCGAGAACACCAGCAATAGTCGTTGATGCTGAAACAATAATGGTTATAACAGTAGGTGCTGTCATCGTCAATGTTGATAATAATAATCCTGTTCCAGCAATAACAGCAGAAACCGAGTAAACAACTATATCAATAACAACTATACGCCTTTTGTATTTTTTTATTTTCGTGTTATAATAGTCGATAAAATTATTTAGTTTAGTCAGACGCTCACATACCTGATTGCATCTGTAACGTTGAACGTCGATGCGAGACTGAGGTTGATCCATTATTGTTATATTAAGTGACTAATTGTGGTGTTTCAGCTACAAATTCCAAACACCACCAGTAAGATGTTGCGGTTATTGTTTGATCATCTGCTTCCAGTAAAAATATTTCTTCAGCATCTTTATTTAACACTATAGATACAACTCCAGAGAAAGCATCTGTTGAATGACACCACGGAAATGTTGTAGTATAAATTTTAAACTTTGCAGAGCTAAAGATAGACAGTCTATACACACCAGTAACTTCTGCGGTATATTTAATAGTGTTATTTTGCTGTGACCATGTTGTTAATCCTGATGCTACTGTGTACACGATATTTTTAATTTGTCCGTGTGGAATTTTAATCAGATTAGCTTTTTGAACAATATTAGGTATTCCACTGACAATATCATTGAGTTTCATGTTAACGTCGGAGAGTTTTATGTCAACGGTTGGTTGTTCCCAAAAAAATCTTTAATGGTTTTGTTTATATTTCGACGAAAATTTAAGAACTTTTCTACATGTCTAGAAAAAGTATTACTGAGTGTAGTCATTTCGTCATTGATTTTTTTTAGAGGAATTTCCTTATCATCGACGTATTTTTTTTTTGTTGCAGCATCAAAATCAGATTCTGGTGTTCTAAGATTGTTAATACCATTATTATTCATATTGAGAAATGCATGCATTATACCGCCGTTGACTAATACGTACTTAGATTCTTGATCATCGACATATTTCTTTGTTGCAGCGTCTGTATCTGCGACTGGGTTTCCAAGGTCTATAATTTTATTTTAGTTCATGATAATGGAATCCGTGAATGAATCACCGGCTTTCTTAATATAATCGTTGACTGACGTACCGGAATCTTGTATTTTACCTTGATCAGTAAAAGTAACTATATTATTAACAACCGCATTAGGAACTCGTATAAATACATCTGGCAGTTGTATATTACTAGTTTTTAATCGTCCTTCTTTATCCTGAAAAACAACTACTTCATTTTGATCAACACTGGTTATGTTTAATAAATCATCAATCTCATTTCTGAGCTTATCGAGAGTTGCGTATTTAGATAAATCAGCTTGCTGCTGAGCTTTACCACGAGAAGATCTTCCGTAAATATCCACCATTATATTTACTAATGTCTGTTAAATGTGACAACGTAGTATATTCATGCACTACTTTATGAGGTGGTTTTGTTGATTTTGATACAACATCAAGTACGTTAAGTACTTCTCGACCACATTTTGGTGGATCAGTTAATGTTTGTGTTGGTAGCGTTGAATACCATATTGGAGTACTTTGATCGCCGCTAATATACTTTAAGAGTTCTTTTGGTGGAGCTAGTCTACATGAATCAAAATAAATAATTCCACGTGGATCAATTGCATATCCAACCCAATGTGTGCCTGGGCCAGAGTTTTTATCGAGATTAATAATACCAGTTTCAATATTGTTTGGTTTTTTTGGTAATTGATCTCTCATGAAAACTCCTCTAAAATTTTTAATTTTTAATTTTTTAGCAGCATCGAGTAAATCAAAATTGGACATAGGAGATATTAGTAAACTGTCCCTGGTAATCTTAGGCCTTTTCCGTACCATGAATGTGGAGTCCCTGGTAATTTGAGACCGCGACCGTATGCTGGGCCTGATAATCTTAGACGACCCGGCTGTGGTACCTTTGGTGCTCTTAGACGTCTTCCGTGTTGTTTTTGTCGTGATCTTTTTTTGAGCTTTCTGCGTGTATGATTCCCTGACCCATTGCTTTCTTTAATGCCATTCCAGCAGCGGTTCCAACAACGCCTAATGCAGCTGCTTTTGCAACAGCTGGGGCTGCAGCGGCTATTAATGCTGGTATAGCTGCGAGAAGTGGAAATATACCACCCGTCTTAGCGATGTCTTTAATGGCACCCGCAGAAAGATTAAGTTTTATACCTTTATTTGATTTTTTGGTTTCATTGAAATGCCTGAGCTGACGTTCTGTAAGAGATAATTTATTTGAACCGCTCATCTGTTCTCTTTTTAGCGATATGTTTAATCCACAGTCATTTTTGATGCTGATTGTATCCTTTTAATCTGACCAGGAGTCAGACTGACACTAACGTGATCATATGACATTATAATATTCATAAACGATCTAATTACATGTTTTTTACTGGAGCATCAACAACTTTCATTCGTCCACCAACACCTTCGAGTATTATTGATTTATCGCTAAGTATAACAGCAATTGCTCTGTAATTGGCAATAGCTCCTATTGTCACACGAGCTCGAAAGTGTATATCTACAACAGATTGTCTGGTTAAATCTAAATGTTCAAGCGAGAATTAATAAATTGGGTATAAGGTTGTAAAATCCAATTGTGATATTTGTAAACCAGTATCAATATTTTGATCACGTCCCATGAACGTTATTAATCGATGATATGCACGTGCTACATGATTTTGATCGCAATTTAATAAAATATCCTCAGATGGTTCTTGATGTTCATTTATCCTCAGAGACACTTCAGAAACACCAAGTTTGTCGAATATCATAATACTACGCGTTTGATTATTTACTCGTACAGCATCTTGAAGTGCAATAAATATATGTCGTGGTGCAGAAACACCTTGCTGAGAAGCTATTTGCCTTGTAAATAAACCATTAATATTACTCTTGATAGCATCTGTGGTCATTGTCAACCATGATAATACTGATTTACCGCCGCTGCCCATGAAAGAGAGTAACCGATCTTCTTCAGGTATTGTTGGAGTCATTACTGGCATCCATAATGAAAGTTTTGTCAGAATTACCATGAAGTGCCGCAGTTGCAGCCCTTATAGCATCAGCATCAGCGTCAACTCCCATAATGTGCCACATTGCATCATCGTCGGTTGCTTTTCGTACAAGTACAGCCGTATGTCTAGCTCCAAAGATGACTTTCCTGACATTTCTACAAAATCCAAAAATATGTGAAAGTGATATTGCGCATGAAAATGCTCTCCTATTACATTTCAACATTGATCGACGTGTTGCAAATCCTAAGTTGAAATTTGGATTTGGAAAATGTAGATCCTCAATTTCAGCAGCAACAGGAGGAGCAGCTCGATTATTGGGCCGTCGAAGAATCTGATTTCTGTATTCAGGATGGTCAGTTGTATCCTTTGCAAACATCATTGATGGACCAGCTGATCTTGAATAATCGTCGCTGTATCTTGCTAAACCCAATATTGTTGTAGCAACATCAACGTCTTTCTGAATAGATTCAATATTTTTTCCGTCAATCATGTACGTAGCACTATCAAATAATGCCATAATACCATTATTAACAAAACCAACATTAACATCAGCGTTGTCTTCAGTATTATCTGTTTTTATGATCTCACCTTCTACTTCAATAAATGCTTCAGCGGGTAAGAAATACCTACTTGTATCTTGAACCTGAAGCTCAATTCGTCCACGCTGATCTGGAATTCGTGCGTCATAAGAATAATATTGATAATCACGCACAGACTCATCCTTGAGTACTGGTGCGTCCATGTCGAATGCGGGATCAGATATACGTTTGAACATATTTATTATAATTATTATCGTCTAAAACGAAGACCACTTCCTGCTATCAGACTAGCGGTTATATTTTTTTCTTTTTCTGACATTGGTACACTAGCCAACTCTGCTAGTTTTTGATTCGCAACTTGATTTATTATTTTACTGACATTTGCAGGCATTACTTCAGTACTGGGTAATTTTACTGGTTGAGGTTTTCGTCGTATTAATCGTGCTAGTCTATCTTTGACCGCTGAAAATGCTTTACCAGCGAGATTACCCACAGCACCAATACCTTTTTCACGAACAACATCAATAGCTTTCATTCCCAGTTGCTTTGCAATCGGTATTGCTTTTGGGGCTATCCTTCTAAATAGACCCTGAACAACATCACCTAGTTCATCTCCGTAGGTTGTTTTGTATACTGGTAATTGTGAGTTTATTACCCTGATCATGGTTGGTCCACGTTGAGTACTATGTACGATCATTTTATTATAGTAATTGTATTTAATTACGTACTCAGTCACTGTAGTAGTCATCAGCAATTTCGTTAATAAGAGACTGATAAACATCAACGTCCATGATACCGCCTGTAAATAACCGTCTGCAAATATCGGCTGCTTCATTAATTATTTCTGGAGAATTATTACCAGCTCGTTTTCCTCCGATGAGTATTTCTAGTCGTTCAACATCAGCAAGGACATTATTAGGACACGAAGTAACGAGACCACTTCCATGAGTAGTAAATCCACTTCCATTTATGTTGCCAGAAGAGGTGTCTGACGGCCAATATTCTTCTTCCTCCTCTTCCCTTTTGCTTGGTTTTTGTTGTTTTGGAGATTGTGGCAATGGTGTTTGTGATTTTGGAGATTGTTGTTTTCGTTGTCGTGCTTGCTGTAGTATTTGTCGCATCGATGGAGACCATACTTGTTGTTGTGGTAGTGGTGATACTTTTTGTGCAATATAGTTATCTATCTTATTTTTATAGTCAATAAAATTTGGATCGTTTTTTCGAATTTGATTAGCGTTATAGCGTATACGATATATCCATTTGTACCAAGTATCCTCATTTACAGGATCATCAGCGAAGTCAGATTTTAAAAATCGTTTTCGATTATAATAATCTCTTACAACAATCTCAGTTAATTTTAGATCTTCGTCTTTTTTAATAAGATTATCGGCGTCTTCAGTAAACTTATCAACCAAATTAACCCTGGCTCTTGCTTCTGGTTCTTTTTCTGATTCCGGTATACGATCTTTTATATCACCTATTTCAGCACGAGCTTGATCAATACCTTCAAATATTTCTTGCATTGGTTGAGCAGCAGCTATTTCAGCTGGAAGTTCTCGTAGAATCTTTTTTGTTTTCTTTGTTTTCTTAGTTCTTTCTGCTATTTTTCCAGTTGCTTCAGCAGTTTTCTCTAACGTAGGAAGAAGAGCTTTAGTAGTTTCGGTAATGGGTTTAAATAATTGTTTTGTATCCTCTTCAAACTCAACTTGAGATTCCTGACGTGATTGTAGTTGTTGCTTAACAGAATCACGAACAGGTAAATATTTTTAATTGCCTCTAATCGCTCTCGAGCTAATTTAGCTGAATGTGGTTCTCCAATATTCATTATTGATAATATTATTTATACTAGCTGTTTAATTTATAGCAGCAGGCAGGGTGAAAAACGACCAAAATTAATTGACCTGGTAAGTAAACTAAACGCATTATAAAAATAAAAGCAAAAAATCAAAAATAAAGTAACAAAAATGAGCTAACCTAGACGTTTTATTATCTGTTTTTTTCAAACTATACGATAATATAATCGGTTAGAAGGTTCGGTTTAGAGTTATTGACCTTATTTTTTCAGCCCCTGTAGGAACCTTTATTTTTTGTAAAATAAGGTCAGGAAAACACTTGTAGGGTTCACCCTGCCTGCTGCTCATTCACATCATATCAGGTAAATCAATCTTCGGCAAGGGAAGATTCATATTCTCGCTAGTCTCAGTCCCTGACAAAATATGTTTCCTCTTGGAGTAACTCGCAGACCCTATCCTCCTTTGCTTTGTTTTCGCAGACCTATCTTACCAGAGGAAACTTCTTTTGCCGTGGCTTTGACCGGTGCCATTCCGGCAGAGGTTCAAAAGGCCCTCGAACTGTTCAGCCAGATTTGGTCTCGGCGAGCTTGCTCGATGACGCAACCTCTGCGGCGCACATTGCTACTTCTAATTAACGCCGTGCTTCTAGCGATTTTACTCCACAGTTGTTTTGGTGGCCGATCGTAGTTTGTAATTTGACTTTCACTCATTGTCATATCTACATGGTTGTATGTGTTCCTGGGCATGTTTGTATTGCTAATGCACATATAATCAATTGCTACGGCGATTTTAACGCTTGAATCCTTGCGTAACAGTGCTAATACAGATTTCAAATTCGCACATATATTTTTCTTGACATTACATGTCTTCCACAGGCGCGCCAACGACCTTCACTCATCCACATACCCCCTCAACAAGAAGTGTTTTGTCCAACAATATTACAGCGATACAACTATACGCGACACATCCACCTGGCAATGTTCCTAAGCGAGCTTGAACATGCATGTCAACTTCAGACTGTCTAAATAAATCCCGATATTTCAGTGAGAAGTAATAAACTGGGTACAGTGTTGTTAAATCCTTCGAAGATATATGGAGTCATGTTTCAACGTTCTGATGTCTCCCCATGAACGGCGTCAGTCTGTAGCATGCTCTTGCGACATATTTCTGCTGAAAATCTACTAAGACTTCTTCGGATGGTTCTTGATGCCAGTTTAGTCGCAACAATGCTTCAGACACGTTAAGGTGGTCAAAAGCCATTGAGTTTCTTATCTGCGAGTTCAGCCTTCCAATAAGTCGAAACGCCATAAATACAATGTTGCAATGTTATATACTACATAAACATACCGCTGATGCACATTGAATCGCGTGTATAGGAACTTTCAGCCGTGACAAAGTAGGTTTGCCTCTATAAATAAAATTAAACAGCCGTTAGTCTTCTGCTAGCGACGGTGTCAGTGCAGGAGTCCACTGAGACAATTTTATCAATGCAATCTGTCCATACAGCGTTACGGCTTGTCCTGCATTTGCCCCTTCAACGAGTTAAATGGTATTCACAGTCAGTACCGCGTCCTGTCAGCTCAACTGTATGTTTTGCACCCCACCCCCCGACCAAAAACATAGCTTTCTGATCCTCCCACTGGTTCAATTCTGCTAAATATCCCCTGGCCAACATCATCAAGCCCATGTCCATAATAAACGAGATGACAGGCAAGCGCGACTGTATCACCCTGACCTGGGTAGCCTCGTTTTGGTGTATGATCGTCATTTTTTGTATTCCATCAGCCTGCTACAAATAGCCTCCGGGATTAATGAATTGATTTACACGGCTAGTTAGCTCGCCGCAGCCGTGGGCCTGATATAAAAAATACGTAGCTGGCGGTACAAATGCCACTTGCTGTACCTATAATTGCCAGCAACTGAATCACATATAAGATTTACCGCGATTGTCGATGGAATGTTAATGTTTGCCGGACCTACATGACGTCAATAACCGTCTGGAGAATTATCTGCTGCAAACACGTCGACGTCTTCGGGTACACGGTCAAGCACTATCCTGATAGAAGATGTTCCAGAGTCGACACGGTACCATGCTGTAGATATTTCAATGGCCGAGTATAGCGTTGTCTCATGGACGGTAATTGCGATCTGACATACTTTTCCTGACATATTTTGTATACGCCGTTGACATTCTACATTGATTGTCTCGATTTTATAAGCGCCATCTGGAGTTCCGACGACATGTTATATGAGTGGGTCTTTCCATAATAACAAGTGAATTATCAGGTGGTAAACCACCAAACGGTGCCTATTAAAAATTAGGCCATCTGTAATACACAGAGAGTTGCACCGGGACAATTTCGAGCGCACGATTGCCTCCAATGATTGATGGGGCCATAATCGCATTGGGAAAAATAACATAAACTTCCGGTCCCATCTTCGACACCGACACCATCGTGATTGGACACCTAAGTTATATTTTCGTATATCCGGTCAGGTACTGAAATTAATTGGGAGGCGGAATCCACTATGAGAATATATAAATTCTACTAATATATCCGTGTAATTGTCGTTTGCAGATTGCTATCCGGCGATTAATTGGTGTATAGATCATTAACTTTGTCGCTGATCAGAGCGAGACACACACTGGGCTCCATTGTCCCACGAATGTACAAACTACCACATAGTACCGTAGCTTCATTGATGACATAGTGGGAATGTTTGGCTGCGCGCATTCTTCCCACAATGCGTTCTAACCGAGCAACCTGTCACGATGTGGAAACAATTTGCTGATACTTCATGCTTCGTGTTTTTACATACTTTCTTCTAGCTAATTCGTCGTTAAGAGCACCTGAAATAATGACAATACATATTATATAAGATTACGGCTATGGGCCCGTTTCTGGACACAAGAAACTGCCTGTATGTTGTTTGACCAATACTCAACGATGCGTTCGAGGTTAAATTCAAAGGGAATTTTACCATCAGGGCGTCAACGTTGGGACGCCTGTGTTTGTTTTGCAATCAGTCTATGATGTCACGGTCAGCTTGTAAGCGATCTTGAGTTTTTCGTAAACGGAAACACGAGAGGAACGTGCTAAATTAAGAGACCAGACCGTATCCAATCGAAACTGAGATTCAAATCTAGGGCGGAGTCTCAATAAAACATTTATTCGGACTACGTCCAGTATCCCGTCAGTACATGTGAGAACGTCGCCAGATGTGGATCGTAGAGAAATTGTGAGGCATTAGACTGTACTCCGAGTAGCCGAATTTGTGCGCTCGTTGAAAGGCTGGAAGAATTCCAGTGAAATGCTAGTTTGGATGTGCGGACAAAGTCTTCTTGAGGTAACATATCTTCGCCCGAATTTGTCTTACTTTCATAAATAGGTGTTGTAAGATTGATACATTATTAAGTACATTTAGTTTATTAGAAATGGAATCTTTCATTTATAGCTGAATTACCAACATATCGTAACGTAGCGTATAGCGAATTATTAACATGCAATATTAACGTATGTAGATTGTTGGATTGTGTAATTTATTATGTTACATAGTGAACTGTTTTACAGCTTGTACTTGCTTTCTTAGTATACGAATATATAGACTGTGAATAATGCAGAGTTTGTCATTGTTGGACTTGTGCACATATAATTAGGTATTTACATATTTGTATGCCTTTTATAATTCGTAGAGTATGAAATGCATATGACTGTTGTTGATGATGATAATTACTATATTTAGAAGTTAACAATTAGGGATATGTATGCATGTATTAGAATTCGTTGATAATATTATTATTGTTATAGCACAATTATTACAGAAGAAAACGTGTATGGAATATTTAGATGTGAGTACTTGATTTAGCCTGATAGTTTATTCCCCTTTATTCTGATGAAAGGTCTGTGAGAGTGTGGTTAATTCTCCTGATATTAGAGCAAGGAGACAAGATAGATTATACGTGCCTTCTTATTCCACAGAAAGCCTTCCGGGTTGGTGAGAGAGGCGACACCCGAGGATCGGACAGAGGAAAAAACACGTTGAGAGCACGTGGGAGTTCTATTGGGACATCAGCAGTTTGTGTGGAGTAGCAGCGCCGGAAGGAACCGTGGAAGAGAGTGCAGGAAATGTCGGAAGGAAAGGATCTGGAAGTGCCAGGAGAGCACGTAGTCGAGGGTACCGGAAGTACCAAAAGAGAAACAAGAGGCGGAAAGATGAGTAACAGACATAAAACGAAGAGAGGCACACTCATTTAAGACCTTAAATTCATATGATGAGATAGTAATTGGCAACTGTGAAAAGGTCATTATACGCATTTGTTCGAAAGAAATTGCGATTAAAAAAATTGTCGATGAAATTGTTGTATACATTTGATATCTTTTATTAAATTGTTATACCTTTCACCTTGAGTTATTTATACGCCTAGACCGTCGGCAGTGCTGACAGGGGGCTCGGAGCTATTTAAATTTTAATATTCCAACTTCCCCGGTGTTAGAAGCAATACCGCAGGAGGCACGTGACACTGACCGATGGCAATATCAGGACATAAAGTCTGCAACAGACAAGTGGCTGGAGTGTTAACTTTATTGGGCGAGCATTGTTTCTTTTTTGGACTCCCATGCCACGTTTTTTTGGCTGCTTTCTGAGTGCTAGCAATCTGTTTGCAGCCCGAAGGCTATACCGTGGTTGCTGCATCTGGGTGCAGTGATGGTTCGTACATCTCTAATAATATTTGTCTAGTTGGTAACACCCTTAGTCTCCCCCAAGGGTTTTTTTTCCCTGTCAGTAAATGCTGAATTTTGCTGCTATATTCGTTTCTGGCAAATGCAGGTGTGTTCTCAAGAATTGTCTGGCCGGTAAGCGCTTTAAAATATCGTCATCAATCCTGATTTATATTCGGGGGTTTCCTCGTGAGCAATAATTCAGCAATTTCGACGACTTTATCTCATGTCCCCGCCCAACATCTTTAATGCGTTCTTCTGCTGTAATATCTTGTTGTTTTCTTCCAGCAACAAAACATTCATTTCTGGTGTGGTGCCTATTATTACTTCAACGTCACCCGGAAGATGTTGTAGTGTCTCAGACGTCGCTTCCGTTGCCGAGGCAATTTCTTCAGTGAGCTTAAATAACTGTGCAAATGTTTGTTCGAATCCCGCGGGGAGATCTTCACAGGTTGATTGACGAGATTGTAATTATTCTTTTGCTTTACTCTCTGGTAAATATCGCTGTAGTGTTTTGAAGCGCTCCACTGTTAGTCGTTCTCTTCGACGCATCTCTGATATCGTATCGGCGATGACATTGATATGGTAACAAACATATGTGGAGTTGCTTATGCACGTAAAAATGAAATTTCTGAAACGATTTTTATAATTCCTATCCCCAGAACACCATGTTGCATACATTTGTCTAAACGTGCGCTAGTCTAACCCGTTGAACACAAATAACATATCGGCTTTGTCCCTGAACACGTTGGGGTTCTGCTTGTATAGATGTGTCAGATATGTAACGTCAGTGATTTTGTGTCCGTCACGAGTTAAAATACGTTAGCGTGGTTAGATTTGTAACTAGAGGGTGGGATGAATTCGTTCGTATGTGCATAATGACTGGTTCTTTTAGTTCGAGGGATAAATACATGGCTCCATATAATCTAGATTTATTGTAACCCAACAACCAATGTCTTTCATGACTCAGAATTCTTGAGATGATTTGGCATTTACGACTTCTTGCATGTAACGGCGTCAGTGGAGCTTTAAGGATACTCTTAAGAACCTAATCTTCAAACGGCACTACATATGAGCTGTTTTGCTGACGCGATTTTAAACATACATACATACATACATACATACATTCATACATACATACATATCTTGTATTACTTACTATCGTCCCTCTCTGACGGTACTGCTATATGATTGCGACAACCACATCATCAGTAATGGTAACATTAGACACAACAATAATGACAACGAAAGCATTAGCAACTACTACTGCTTCTGCTACTCAATTTACTTTATGTGTATTCAAGAATGACCACACTACTTTTCATAGTAATCATCATCATCATCATTTTGACATCGTCATCACCACCTTAACATCATCATAATTATCACCTTTACATCATCATCACCGCGTGCTATTTTAAACTGTACACGTAATTATTGACGTTTACTGCTCATTGTTATTGTTCGGCGTGAACAAGTCCCAACGAAACCATAGGTGCCAAACGACACACTAGGGGGCTCAGAAACGCTCTCAACTCCACCCACGCTCCCGACTTTCTCAAGGAAGTGTATGTGTCTAAGTCGGAGAATGAATATCAATCGATACGCTCGTCAAGCTGACTTTCAGTATATATATATATATATATATATATATATATATATATATATATATATATATATAGCTTTATCGACTGTCTCCCCACTTAATATTTTTCCCCGACCGTGGCTCGAATGTGCAAAGGCTCGCTCCGCATAACTGAGACATTAGTGGTTAGCCCACGGACGTACGTTACATACAGATAACTTAAAACTAATATATAAAGTTAAAAGCGCTGCAGAAAATTGAGTCATATACCAACGTGTAATCTAATATAATAGAATTAACCATTTTATCTTTGGCACGTTCACCTTCTGTAAACCGGGAACTAAGTCTGGCCGATGACAGTCGGTTCAAACACTTTAAATTCCTTCTTGAAACAATAGACGCACATACTCGGTAGTGAAAGATCCGGCCATCAATGTATGCTCGCCAAGACTGAGTGACGTAGTCTCATATTGTGCAATAATATTGATTTCATTTTGAGGAGGGAGCATTCGATAATCGTGAAGCTACCTCCCGGATGATATAACCATCAGACACCAGAACATGTTTAATGTGTTTTAGCTTGACGTTGTACCGCAGCGCTACTTTGTCTCGCATGTCATCGACATCAACAGACTCTCCATACTCCATGATTAATTTACGTTTTATAGCAAGTTCGAGAACGCCTAAAACACGCTGTCGTTTCTCTGCATTTGAGCATATATCGACAAGAACGATATGATCAAGTACACTGAGACTATGAATAATGTTCAGGCCAAAACATTAAAAACAAAATGCATTGTGCTTATGAAATGGGTCTCGTTATAGATTCAGACTATAAAGCCGTCATGTACGGTCTCTCACAAGGCATCATTGCTAAGTAAGTTTTGCATTAGTTTTGTTTATATTATCGATAAAGATGAGAATACACGGCCTCATTGCTCATTGATATCTGACTGAGGAAGATATATATATATATATATATATATATATATATATATATATATATATATATATATATATATATATATATATATATATATATAAGGATTTCTCCCTGGACACTTATATGATTCATACCAGAGTTTCAATCTTAGTTCGCCACCGCAGAAAACAGTCTTCCCCAATTCGAGTCATTTGCATTGATTCTTTTCAATCATATATATTAATTTCAGCGTACTGGTGGTGGTATAAAGTTCCACCCGAGTGCTTTTATCTGCGTCAATTTAGTGCTTTTGAAAATCTATCAGTAATCTAGTACATGTAACGAAGAACAAATGAAATACTTATTTTCAGAATCATTTATGATCCAATATTTTATATTGATTGTAAAATCAGGTGGATCAGAGGGACAGAAAGACAAAAAGGAACAAAACTACATTGACAATATAATCTTTGATCTAGCAATAGAGTATAAAAAGGTCAGGACGACGACGTTTTTGGCTCCAAGTCAAGTACTGAGATGACTTGATTATTGGATAAATGATTACGGAAGCGAAGACAAAGAAAAAGAATAAGTTACATACATACATGCATACATACATGCATACATACATATTCATTTAACCTTACCTAACTACCCACTTACCAAACTATCGGCTGGCATATATTTACATAGTTTTAGGAATACATGCAACCATACAGACTACGTTACTTACTTACGTAATTACTTAATTGCGTACAAATCTATAATAACCTACAATCAAGATGCATGAACATTATTGTAAAATGTAAAATCATCTTCTCGGAAGAAATAATAAAGACTCCAGAGATGGACCATGGTCCCCTTTAGTACTTCAGTGCTGGTTATGTAAATGCTATTAGCATGCTGCAAAATTATATTCTATGAACATTAATGTACGAATAAAATTCTCCAAATGATGTCTTTGGGTATAGTTTATCGTCATACATGCCGTAATACTGAGGTATGTTAACTGTTCAGCTTTTGCCCTTTTTTTTTTGGGGGGGGGGGTACTAGACAGATGCCCCCACCACTTAGCCCAAAAAAATAAAAAGCATTGTATTTGTTTGTGTTTTCCCCCCTTAGAGGTATTGTAATGTTTTAAGTTTATAAGAGAATTTTGATCCCAAATTTTTTTTCTTTTTCTTTTTTTTTCTTTTTTTAAATTTTTGATCGGGGTATTTTCTCCCTAGTGTTTCTAAAGGTTTGTTTTCCCGATCGGATTTTAGTCACCCGATCGGAATCCCTCGCCTTTTTCAATTTGTGACTTTTCACAGGCTCCTTCACAAGCCTGCCCACTTCTCGTAGCGCCATGTGGTATAGCCCCGTGACGTTATTGTCTTCTACTTTATCCATGTGTAGGTTCCCTGTCCCTTGTTTCCTGAAGTTAAATAGAAAAAAGATATTTGTTATTTTTGTTAGATTCAATAAAAATTACTGGATTCCATTTCTACAATGTTGATTAATTCTTTGAAACTCCAAAGAAAAAAACTATATATGAGTCCTCAAAAAATTGTATTCACCCACTCCTAAGGGGAGCGAGAGATGAGACCGGGACTTCAGCCCGCGCTCAGGCAGGTACTTACTCCTAATGGGCCGTAAACCGAATTCCCTCTCTCATCCCCCCCCCCACCTCCTTTGTGGATGTAACAATTCTCAAATTTACTAAATTCTTATGTGACAGGTTATTTGCGTATCACAATCACCTGTCCGCAATTGATCATTGTATTTACTATAAAATTAATTATTTCCATTAAATGTTTCTTATCAAATTTACCATCTATAAATGCAATCTGTTTCTTTTGAATTTCTCTTTGTTAGTTATTAACGATATTATATTTTCCCTATCTTTTTCCCTATTTTTACATTCTATTATGATATGCTTTTTTGTAAAATTACTCATTTTACACAAAGGACATTTAGGGATTATTTTTATCATCCCTGTTCTTTTAGCCACTTCACCCGTGAGCCAAACATTGTGAAGGTATTTAAACATTAAACTCTGAAGTTTTAGTGATTTAATATTCGTCCAGTTGTTCCATGTCCTGTCCCATTCCACCCCCCAATTTTCTGATTCTACTTTGCACCTTTTATTTTTTGTGTATTCTTCTCTTAAAAATTTATACGCTTCTTTTTTGTCGATACTCCATATTTCTTTTCTATCTCTATATTTATAAATTAAATCTCTAATGTTTTTAAATTTTGTAGCAACCATTAAGTTTTTGAATGTGAATTGTTCCTATAAATGTCTTCCCTATTCCTAATTATAAACCCAAATCAATAGATGTATAGTGCCTCCCACGGCGCACTTGGAACTGCTTTTAATTGTTTTAAACGATTTATTATATTCGCTTCCTGTATTATTTTTGGGTTAGGTAACGCTACCCCCCCCCCCTTTTTTGTTTGCTCTATATAAAGTCTCTTTTACAATATAATGTAATTTATTTCCCCATATATATTTTATTATTTCATTGTCTATATTTCCTAACTTTTTATTTTTTATATCAATTGATTTTAAAATAAAATTTATATTGGAAAAAAAGTTTGTTTTTGCAACTTGAGCTTGCTTCATGATGCATAATGGCGTTTGCGCCCAGATTTCCATATTTCCTTTCAGTTTTTCACGTATACATTTAAGGTTTTCTAATTCATCATTTTTCCCAAAATGTATTCCCGGTGTCTTTACTCTTTCTTTTATTGGGGGGGGGGGGAGCCCGGAGTGAATTCCCCCTCCTATTTCCTATTTTTAATATCTCTGTTTTTTCATGATTTAATTTTGGCCCTGAAGCTTTACCAAATTTTTCTTATTCCTTTTCAAGATGTTTAAAGGAATTTGGGTCTTTTATGAAGTTTGTACAATCATCTGCATGTTGGAGCATTTTAAATTCTTCTTTCAAATTTGGGATTTTACTTCCCTCAATCATTTTATTTGCTCTTATTTTTATACTTAGAATTTCGATCGCTATTACATATAATAGCATTGATTGATAGTGGACAGCCCTGTCTCACTGATCTCTGTATTTCAAATTTTTCCGTAGTCGCTCCATTTACCGGTACTCAGGCAGTTATATTTCTGTACAGGATTTCGGTCCATTTTCGGATATTTTCTCCAAAACCAATTTTTTCTAGTACACTTTGTACATAGTTGTGTTCGATTCTGTCAAAAGCTTTTTCCTGGTCAAGAAGCACCATAGCGCCTCTTTGCCCCGATTCTTTTATAAATTCGATTATTGGTTTTATATTTAAATTATTAGTTTGTATATCACTCCCCTTTGAACCACAAGTCTGAGTTTTATTTATTATACTTCCCATACATGCTTTTACCCTATTTGCTAAAATTTTACTTAAAATTTTGTAGTCTATATTAAGAAGGGAGATGGGCCTCCAGTTTTGTAAGTCCTGTCTGTCCCCTTTACCTTTATATATTATTGAAATTAATCCTTCTCTCATTGTATTTGTCATTTTGTCGTTTCTTAAAAAATATTATTATATAATGACTCCATGATTGGCGCTAAGTCACGCTGGAATTTTTTTTATAGAATTCCACCGTAGGTCCATCTCTTCCTGGTGATTTCCCTTTGGCCAGGGAATTTACTGTTTTTATTATTTAGTCTGTAGAGATAAATTCATCACACAAGTCCTTATGTTCTGATGTAATTTTCTCACATTTAGCATCTTTTAGATATTCTTCTATTTATTCCTTATTTATTTTTTGTGTTTTATATAAATCACTGTAATATTCTTTTACTGTATTCATTATGTCCTCTTTATCCGTTATTTGCTTGTTATTAAAGTCTGTATGTGTTTCTCCCCTCCCCCTTTTCTTAATTCTTCCCTTTTATACAATCCCCTAGCTTTTTTTATATAGTTCTGAAAATTTCCCCGCTCTTAATTTCCTTCCCACAATTTTCTTCATGTAATATTCTTTGTAATCTATTTTTTTAAATTTGTTTCTACCTCTTTTAGATTTTCTTTTTTCAGTTCTCTAATTATTTCCTCTTTGTCTTTTTTTTAATTTTTCACTTCTTCTTTTTGAAAATTGTATTGCTTTGTCTTTCATTTTTCTTTTTAGCCCATCCCATTCATTAATTATATCTACATTTTCCAAAAGGTTTACTTTATTAATTATATTTTTTATTTCATTGTTAAATTCTTCGTCCCTCATTATTTTATTATTTAATTTCCAGTTCCCTTTCCCCATTTTGTCCTATTTTTTAATTCAATTTTTATTTCAATTAATTTGTGATCCGATATCTTTATGTTTGTTATATTTGCTTCTTTATAAATCCCTTTCTCATAGTTTGTCCCATAAAATTTATCCAATCTACTTGCTAGTCCTTTTTTATATTCGTAAGTGTATTCTGTCCTTATTAGATTTAATTTTCTATATATGTCATTTAAATTATGTTTTTTTTTAGTAAGTTTAACATTTCCTGACTAAAAGTTAAGTCGTTTGATGTTAAATTCCATATTCTATCTACATTATCTCCTACCCAGTTAAAGTCTCCCCCGATTACTAAATCTTCCATCGAGTATTCACTTAAATGTTTATTTAAATTTTCAATAA
>JAECUM010015653.1:0-49911 GCA_016617855.1 Megalonaias nervosa | reverse complement strand
GTATGAGATGCCCACGATCTTGCGGTAGCATCTCATTTGGAACGTTTGAATCCTTCTTTGTAGATCTAATGTGAGCGTCACTGTTTCACGGGCATATAGAAATATGGATATGACAAGCAAGCGAACCAGCGTTATTTTGGAACCAAAGGAAATGTTGGTATTTTTCCATATTGGTCTCAACCTTGCTATTGCTGTTGTTGTCTGGTCAATCCTGCAAAGTAGTTCTGGTTTGGAGTCCTCATCTGTGATACCTGATCCCAAGTAATTGAAACTTGTGACTTTTTCCAGTTTCTGTCCACTGACCATTATTTCTCCACTGATGCCATTGGTGTTGTTTGTCATCAGTTTGTTTTTGATCGGCTCTAATCTCCATACCATATGCTGTGGAGGTTGTGTCGAGGGGCTCAACCACGTCAGCCAGTTCTTTTTCATCTCG
This sequence comes from Megalonaias nervosa, assembly GCA_016617855.1. Classification (NCBI taxonomy): domain Eukaryota; kingdom Metazoa; phylum Mollusca; class Bivalvia; order Unionida; family Unionidae; genus Megalonaias; species Megalonaias nervosa. The sequence continues at coordinate 49,475 of JAECUM010015653.1, read as the reverse complement.
TGCTAAACTATCAATATCATCTGCGAAGCGAAGGTTGGTGATTGTTCTTTTCCTCGGATGCTGACAGCGCCATTGTGGTCATGCAAGGCATTCTCCATGATCCTTTCCAGGAAATGGTTGAAGAGTGTGGGTGACAGTATACATCCCTGACTGACTCCAACTGTTGTTCGAAACCAATCTCCTCTGTTGCCATTGATGAGGACAGCACTAGTGGCTTTGTCATAGAGGTGCTCAACAGCATGCACCAGGTTTGATCTAATGTTGTACTTCCTCATAGTTGCCCATAAGATTGCATGCCATAAAATATCAAAGGCCTTTTTGAAATCTATAAAGACGTGGTATATATTCTGCTGATGCTGAAGGTATTAATAACAAAGGAGTCTGAGATTGAAGATTTGTTCTGTGATGCTCCTTCCTGTTCGGAAGCCTGCTTGCTCTTCAGCAATAATTTTCTCTGCTTGAGGCTTTAGTCTGTTGAGAATGATCTTCAGCATGACTTTCCTCGGATGACTGATCAAACTGATGTTTCTGTAGTTTTGGCATAGCTGTAGGTTTCCTTTCTTGGGGAGCACGATGACCTAGGATTGGATCCATGTGAGGGGCCATTCTCTTCTCCTGTCTGCCATATCTTGTTGCAGATTGTTGTTAGGACTGTGACTATCTCTTCTCCGACTGCTTGAATGAGCTCTGCTGGTATGTTGTCACTACCAGTTCACTTTCCTTTCTTTAGTGACCTAACTGCAATTTCAACTTCTTCACGACGAATGGGGTTGTCATAAATTTCTCCTGCCTGAGGGCAATTTAGTACTGCCGGATCTCCTTGGGTCTTATGATTGTACAATTCTGAGCTGTATTCTTGTGTATCGCTCGAGGATCTCTTGATCTTCTGTTAGGCATTTTCCTGATTTGTCTTGGATGGTGGTTGTTTTCCTTTGTTTTTGGGTTGTGAGATCTTTCACCAGTTCATATGCCATTTTGCTGTCATTTCTACTCAGAATGACTTCGATTTTGCAGCATTGTCTTTGTATCATGGATTTCTTTTACCTTTTTCACGCTTTTCCTGATCATGCTGTTTATCTCTCTGTATTTTCTAGCACCTTCAAGATCTCTTTTTCCCTTTTTCAGTTATCTTATTTTGTCGCATAGATCAAGGACATCTGTTGTGACCAAAGTTTTTTTTTGTTCAACGATATTTGGCAATGATCTCGCTAGCGGTGCTAGTCCCAGCTGTGTTGAACGTGGTTGTTAAATACTCTAGGTCGGTGTCTTGGCTCTCCATGGTTATCAAAGGTGCACATTGACCACCTATCTTTGCTTGCAAGGCTTCTGCGACTTTTGGATCTTTCAATTTTTCAAGGTCAAATCTGATTCTTGGTTGGTTAGGCTTTTGATCATTTTCAGGTGGAGGCAAAAAGTTGTCATTAATAAATCATGGTCACTTCCAATATTTGCACCTGCAAAACTTCGTGTTCTGGCGATTTTCAGTCCTGTGCAGAATCGATTCTGCACAGGATTTGTTTTTGCTTTTCCTTTATTTCATACTTTGGGATTATGAAGTAAAGTTTGTACAGCATTTAATTCATATATAAAAACGCCACGAGCCCAAGGCATAAAACTGCTGAAACAGTTTTGGACTTAATTTTAGAAACACTTGTGAAAGTTTGTCCCATCTAGTTAGATTTCTCTTGTTTCTGAATCAGTTTTGAATAATATCTTGTGTTTCATAGAAATTGTGCAAATCTTTGCATCACCGAAGCTGGTATGCGACTTTTGAAACATCATTGACTTACGTGTTGTAATTCCTTTAACGACTTTAAACATGATCCTGTAGTCTACAGGTATGGAGTAGAATTTGTAGTTGAAGGAACTGACATCTTTGGCAGTTTTTGCTACGACCCGTCTCTGGTCTGTGGAACAGTGAATTCTCAGCACCTATATAACCAAAATATATTACAGTCAGTACATAAATATTCATTGCCCAATCGTATTTGACAAAGACGCATGTATCGGAGAGAGAGAGATACATTCTAAACCATGAAAAGATTCGAATACACACACACACACACACACACACACACACACACACACACACACATATATATATATATATATATATATATATATATATATATATATATATATAGAGAGAGAGAGAGAGAGAGAGAGAGAGAGAGAGAGAGAGAGAGAAGATGCTGCCAGTCTTATCTTCGATAGCAAAAAAACGTCCAACAGTATATAGTAAAGACACATGTACACGAGAGAGAGAGAGAGAGAGAGAGAGAGAGAGAGAGAGAGAGAGAGAGAGAGAGAGAGAGAGAGGGGGGGGAGGGAGGAACAACGATCGCCTAACAAATCTGAAATAGTTTATAAGGGTAAAATCCACTAAACCTTTTGCCAGGCATACCATTCTGCCAACCACTGCTGTCTGGTTCACCTGATGTGACTTTTTTGTTCGTAAAATAAATAAATAAATAAATAAATAAATAAATAAATAAGCAATGCTAGTACTCAAAAATTGATCCAAGGATATTCGTTTTTCTTAGCTGCTAACAATTCTGATGTTACATATTTGTCATAATCTTTTTTTCGTATCCTACACCAGGCTGTATGAGCGTATGTATGTGTGTGCGAAATCAGGGATGCATAGCTCTTTTTAGCTAATACAATGTAGTAGCACTAGGTAAATAGCTTAGATGGCCAGCAGTCTCGTATATGTCATACCTGGAACGTTTCAAAGGTTTCCTGGTGCGTATCGCCGCAATACCCCTCTGTGATGATGATCAACAGCGGGAAATCTTGGTCATGTCGTTTATATAACTCCTTCAATGTCATTTGCTTTGACACGTCGTATTCAAATACATCCGACATTTTGCTCGATAGCTACAATTATTAAATTATTACGAACTGTTATTACCATATTAAACGCTTACCAATGTTTATATTTGTAATAATAATAATAATATAACAAATTAATAATAATAATAATAATAATAATAATAATAATAATAATAATAATAATCATAGCGTTAAGATGTAATTTTTGGAGGAATTCTTAAAGTGCAATTTTTGGAATTGTAATTGATATTTGAATAATTTTAATAAAGATGACCATTGTTAGAATATTTTGTATTCTGTGATTCTTAATTGTGTGCCTTGAGTGAAGTCTATCAATGTAAAAGCTGTATTATTGCAAAACACACCTTCAGTAGAAATAGCTCTTACAGTCGCAAATGCATTACATACACGAGGCTACGATTTACATCAGCACTCTCAGCCACTGACGTAAGAAGGTTTAATGACTGAAACTAGTTCAGAATCTAAGTTGTGCACTGTAAGCAAATTTTGACAAGGCAAAGTTGTCTAGGAAATGGAATACAAAATGGAGGGCTCTTCGTGTTTCTTCCGAACCATGAGAAGCTATGCGTGCTCAAAGAACACATAAGCTGAGGCTGAGTGTTGTAAGCCATGACCTATTAAGGACAAAGCAAACGTCTGTCAGAATAGGAACCACTATATATACACTCCGCTCTCGACAGCCTGGTTAGAATTGCTATGCTGCAGATTTCATGTTCGGACTTCCTTTTTCCAGGTAAAAAAATATAATTATGTTATATATATTTAATTTAATTGTTTGTCTGTTAGTTTTAAATTGTTTATTTCATTACATGTTATTTTAATGTTACACTGTTTGCTGGACTTGACCTTCTCCAAAATATTGAGTTCATTTCTGTTTGACCTGGTTGTCTTTCTTATTTTTTTTTATTTCATTTCTGTAAACAACTAATAATAGCTTCATTATGCTCTGATAAAATTCTTGAATAAAGGCATTCATTGGAATTTATACTGAATTCAAACCTGGATAAATATCTTTGTGATTCAACAAAAGACTGTTGACACATCAGCACTTCGCAAGCCATAACAGACACGTCATCGTCTTCAATTTTGGATCTCTTCGGGACTTGAACTGAGTTTTATTTAGGACATTTTATTACTAGGACTTGTGTCTTTAATTCTTGGATTATTTTTGGATTTATTTCGCAACTCCGTAAATTCTTTTTCTCATTTTTCACTTTGTATTCTAGGGAAATAAATTGCTTGTTAACTTTTACAAAGCTTGTTGTCTTCACTTTTTTCTGTTACTTATTTTAAGAGCACAGACTCATAACAATTACTCTTAGATTTTTCCTAGGCGTCTAATACATTGAGAAGTAACATATTTAGAAATTATTTCACCTACTTCTAAATAGCCTTTGATAGGTTATTAGTATGCATTATGAATTTTTAACTCTAGTATGTCTTAGATTATTTAATTTATTTAGAATTTGCACTAATTTATAATATTAAAATTGGTTTTTGTAAAACTTGTTTCCTGGAAACTTCATGCAACAACATAATTTATTTTGAAACAAAATACCTTTGAAATTACAGAAACGATTATTATAGATTTTATGATAAACATTTGATAAAATGCTTTGATCAAGCATAACTTTGTGGTTAGTTTGTAACATTTTATTTTTAACCGGTTTTGCAATATTGGTAATTCGTTCGGCTTTTAATACCAAAATACAGAAATTACATAATATGTGACGTTGGTTAGCTTTAAATATATACAACAATATCTTAAATGCATAACGTGATTCGTGTGTAAATTTTCTATATCGAATGATGTTTGATTTCAATGAAGAATTGCTGTGCTGCAGACTTAGATTCTAACTTCTGAGGTGACACAAACAAACGTACAGATATATCAACACAAAATATGGCCTAATCAGATTGATCTTTGGTATACATGTCGTAAATATAGATGAACAACACTAATATGGCATACGTATACAGCACAGCCGAGTTCGTGCCAACAAAGATGGGAGCGTCCGCCTCGGATGCGGGAGGTCGTGGGTTCGATCCCCGGCCGAGTCATACCAAAGACTTATAAAAAGGGTACTAACAGCTGCCTCGCTTGGCGCTCAGCATTAAGAGGTTAGTGTTAGGATTGGTCGGGCTGGTGTCAGGGTAATGTGACTGGGTGGGACATCATGCTACATGTCTGCGGCATGATGCCCCAGTGCTAGACATCACTATACATTGCCATACTGCAGACATCGTAGACATATGACTGAAAAACTGTTAAAGCTATGTTAAAAATCCAAATCTCACACACACACACACACACACACACACACACACACACACACACACACACACAAATGGGAAAACAAGTTGATTCACATGAATAACTAAAGCTTGACGGTGATAAATGCAAATTGATATCGCGTGAAATGTCTTTAAGAAAATTTCACTCTTTATATTTGCACTAAGTAAATAATATAAAAATATAAAAGTTGAAAAAAATAGTTCCGATAAATACCTGCACAAGACTTTACCGTAGTTACCATAAATGCCCGTATATGGCTTTAACTTAGTTTATATTATATCGTATTAGACCATGTTAGAACTACAATCATGTGCGATCCTCGCCCAACTTGATTCAGTGCGCGTGCGCAATAGAGTATCACTCCTTCTAAACCGTTGTAGTTAAGGAAAAGAAAAAGAAATCAAAAACATGATATAACTGGTTGGTTTTATAGATACAGCAGTTAGAGAGATTTATTTTTAATTTGATCGATTCCTAAAATAAAGTAATCCACCTTATTATTCTGCTGAACACAAGAGCGAACATATTATTACTGCTAATACACATAATACGTTGGGGAATTCATGTGCTTACATTAACACATCTGTAACACACGTTAAAGGTTGGGAAGTAAATCTTGCTGTCAGTTAGGAGCCTTTAAGACACGCAGCATGCAAACAGTTTACGACCAATAAAACTCCATGAACAAATTATTTCCTTATATGTACACTAAATTAATTTATCTGATATGCAGAATAATGGTATTAATGGTGATCTTATACACAAAGCAAGAGATATCAGAAAAATAAGGACCTCGCATGCATTATGTCTGAATGCATAGTCTTGCTCGGATTGTAAATGTTGACCTATGATGTGGTTGATATCTTTGTATGTTAGTGATGTCACTTGATAATTTTGTAGCAGTTGTGGTGTTCTCATATGCCACCTCATTTCTGTTCTGTTCTGTTCTGTTTTTCTTCCAGAATTAATGGTATGCAAATAAATTCACAACTGACATTGAACATGACCTATACAAGAATGTAATAAGTGTAATAACTGTTATTTACTGTGACCTACTTTCCTTCACAGCACATAGATGCAATGAATATCTTGATCAGTTTCCATGTTATTACCACTCCTACATCTGGAACTTTGCCATACAAACGTTTTACATTGGGATTAGACTGTGAAGTGTGACCTAGTGAAATAGAGTGATTTAAAATTGTGTATGGAACACCGTGGCTATGTTTCATTAACACAGGACAAATTTGTCTGGAATACGAACTCTTTTTCGCTGGGGTTAGACCGTAAATAACAATATTTATATAAGGATGTAGGTCACTGTAACTTACATTTCTCTGGAGATGTTCTTAATAATGCGAATAACGTCCGTCGTTCTATGAGGACACCTGGCGTAACTGTAGCAGAGGTATAAATGAAACAAATTTTTTAAACTAGGAATAACCAGACTAATGATTACTCCAACTAAGCTCTCGTGAACTTCGTACAGGCAAGGTAGAAATGATCTATACAATTGTCCTTCTTGTTAAGACAAACAAAGCTATTAGCCATGGCTCGACATTCAATGCGGCGCATACTGCAATTGTGCTCAAAAGGGCCTTGGAAAGAGCAATACCGCAGAAACTAAACGATACAGCAGAACATGGGGCATTTCTTTACAAGTGGCTGATAAAAAATGCCGGTCACAAAACTCCAAGAACAGCTCCTCAGTAAAACGTCGACAGAGACTTTCAGCTGAAATCAAAAGATACCTGGTATATATTGCTAAGAAGCAAACAAATTTATAAGTCAAATTGGGCAAATACTCCACTAATTAATTGCTTTGCATCATTTTAGTCAACATCTAGCACTGCTAGGTAAAGTTGTGCCACGAAAAAAATAGTTTATGAGAATGGGCAATCACTTAGGAAGTAGTATATAGAACTCTTGTGACACCATATTAGTATTGAGCAGTGTCCAACCTTAATTGATACTAGACCATTCTTTTCAAGTATTCAGCATTCCTTAGCATTCTTTATAAGTAATATGGTTATGGCCATTTCCCCCCCCCACTCACGCCTCTTAGATTTTGGTTTATGATGTATGTTTCAATACTGATAATGCTTCATCATAATAAACCTTAATCGCTGCCTGTCAGACCTACTTACTATTGGTGGGTCTCGATTTTAATCAGATCTTCAACTAAATGTAGATCTGCGTCTGACATTTGGTTGAAATCCAATAGTAGTGTATTGGGACACCCTAGCGACAATGGGAATTAACATTACGGGACCCTACTTTGTACCCTGGCAACAAGATTTCTAACGACAAAATATCAGCCTGGGCAACCCTAGCGACAATGGGAATGTTGTATAGCGACTAGCACACCATGGGTCAGTATGATGTCACGGTACTGGACACTTGCAACAATGTAGGAAGTACCTTGACGTCATGCCACCTGTTTCATTTCTATACAAAGTTTTATGCATTCGCGTTCGTGTCAGTGGATAGTATAGTATGTTTTATGCATTCGCTTTACAATTTGAATAAATTGTTTTAGGCAAAGTGAGAATAAATATCTTTTCGAGGCATAGGAAGTGGCCCTGGAAAGGGTCTTTGGTTTTTTCTTCTATTTTCTCCAGTTCTTCCACCAGAACTTCACTTTTCCAATAATCCCTTTCGTCTTCTTCTTTTCTTCTTCAGCTATCCAGTCAGGATGTCCCATTGCTCTAAACGTTTCCTGTACCTTCATCCAGCTTTGATTTAGTCATTCAAACTCTTCTTTTCTCTTTCTGTTTTCTTTCTCCTTTCTCTCTTTTGTACAGATGTCTTTTATTTTCTTTACCTCTTCTTCCATTACGTTTTTCATCTTGTCTTCTGCTTTTCTTAATTGTTGTAATCCCCACAAGACAAAAGACCACTCAGTAAAATTTGCTTGGTCTTCTAAAAAACACCTCACTTGGATTACATTATCAAGTGCTTCCTTCAATGTCCCCACTCTTACATACTTTGCTTTATGAATCCTCTTATTTTTTCCACCTCCTCTTCTATCATTCCTGCCACCTGATCCCTGGCTACTTTCATGCTAGTGACTTGACTGGTCACAAACAGTCTTGGCTGTCTGGATAGCTCCATTCTTTTTCAAGCCTTTCCACCACGTAGGCTGCATCCTTCATCCAAAAATAGCTGTGTCTTAACTGGTTGCACAATTCCATCTTGTGTTGACTAGTCAACGCGGGTAGCAAGACTGACGAGCTTTCCGCGTTATATACGTCAAGCATGGACGTGAACGAAAATATCCCTTACACTCACTTCACATATTATATACTATCCACACAAACGGACGAGAACGCATAAAACATACACATATACTATCCACACAAACAAATGAGAATGCATAAAACACACACATATATACTATCCACACAAACGGACACGAATGCATAAAACATACACATATATACTATCCACACAAACGGACGAGAACGCATAAAACATACACATATATATTATACATACAAACGAATGAGAACGCATAAAACATACACATATACTATCCACACAAACGGACAAGAATGCATAAAACATACACATATATACTATCCACACAAAATAACGCGAATACATAAAACATACACATATACTATCCACACAAACAAACGAGAACACAAACACACACACATCAGTAAAGAAGTGAATGTTTATAGTCACACTACTTCACATTCACACAAATTGCCAAATAGAATAGTCTCTCTTTTCTAGAGATCTGGTTAGACCTGAGAAGGGCTGTAGTTTGAACTTCAGATGCACCTGGTTAATGCTGGCATCTCCTAGGGCGGCACCACACACGCATCTCCTACTCCAATCTTGCTCCCAGTTAATTCTTATGATTCCGAGCGCAGACGGGGCTTGAGTAGCTTCATTCTCCCAGTCTTCACTTTGAGGGATAGTGAAGACTTGTTCCCTCTGTCTTCTCCTATGCCAGACCCTGGGATGATGATGAGGTCTCTGCGGCTTCCACTCTTGCCGCTGTCTCTCCAATTCCTCTAAGGCCTCCTCCTCCCAGTTTTCTGTCTGGAGGACAGCGGCTCTTGGTAGAGGTTGTGGCTGACGTTGTTGTTGTGGCTGTGGCTGTGGTTGAGGAGACGGTGCTGGTTTTGCAGGTGTACTTATCATTGGCTTCACCTCACACACAGGTCTCATGATGAGGTGAGGCAGGATTCCTCTTTTCTTTTCTTTCTCCTCTTCTTTCTTCTTTTTTTTTCCTCCTCTTCTTTCAGCCTTGCTTCTTCTGCATACTCCAGGTGCATTTGAAGTTCTAAAAGCTTAGCAATTCTGCTATTCATCTTCAGTGTTGACGAGTCAACGATGGGTAGTCAGACTGACGATCGCGTCGCTTTATATACCTGCAGCACGGACGTGAAGGTAAACATCTCCTAACACCAAATCTTACCATCACATCAAACGCGCGGACCTAAAAGAAACACTCACGTTGACTTTTTTTACTTACAAACACAGACATACATTATCTGACAGGACAGAGAAAGTAAGTGCTTATAGACACACTTCTATTGTATTTTTTACCCCCCCCCCAAAAAAAACATAAACACACAAATTTCTTTGGCAACTGAATTATTATGTCTTTTCTAGAGTATTGGGGTAGCTCTGAAAAGGATTGTTATTTGTTGACGGGGAGTGATGGCAATCTATTTGGTTTTTTTTTACTGTCTAAGATTGCGTCCCCGTCTGGCGGTAGGCTTTCCTATACGATACGGCCTGCTTCTGCGAAAAGAGAAGGAGAACTCTTCGGTGTCCACACGGCAGTCAATAAACCTCTGTCTGGTTATTGCTGCTGCTGTTGCTGCTGCTGCTGTTGTTGCTGTTCTCTCTTCTTCTGAAGTCTGTACTTCTCTGTCCATTCTTCTTGTTCTTTCTTGATTTCCTCTCTGAAGACCTCTTCTAACAGGTCTTGGGCTATTGCTAACATCCTGACATTCTATATCTCTTCAGGCTTCGGAATCTGGTTTAACCTGACACGATGTAAATTGACGTAAGCTTCGTTCAGCTTGGCTAGTCTGGAAGGCATCTTCATAGGTTGACGAGTCAACAGTGGATGGCCAGACTGGAGACCAACCTGCTTTATATGGTTCAAGCGCGGAGGCGATAGAAAACATCCCTACTTGGTTTTAGTGTAAGAACGCTATGATAGCGAATGCCATGGTGAGAGATAGAGACATATTTTTTTCAAAACACATTTTTTATTCAAGAAAACAATCAACTACTAACAGTTAACAAGTAACACTAACATCACACAAATTATTTTTCACAAGGTTGCCAAAGTTGTGAAATTATGTGAGATTTCCACTGATGGAAGTCATGATGCCATTGATGTACACTACGTTTCCTAGCAAAAGACAAAAGATAGCCATAATGGTCACAAAACCATCGATCTACTTTCTCATCGTTTCTAGAAGAGTTACGATCAAAATAAGTCACTAAATGTTCTAAAGAATATCCAAGACTGCATTGATGAAGAAAATACACACAATATTGTCCACACACCATGGAATCTGTGCCTTGTAATTTCACCTTATTGTATCGTGTCGTCTGGACATTTCTTCTCATAAAGTCAATGATATCGTCTTCCAAAGGGGGTAATCCATACGAATCAAAATATTCCACACAATCCTCTTGAGAGAAGTAAACGGCTACCCAGTGTGTTCCTGGGAGATGACTGTCGTCCGTGTTGATGACATAAGCTTGATGGTCTTGAGGTTTGCGATGAGGTAGTTCATCTTTAGCGCACACGACAGGATTTCAAGAAGCAGTATACGAACTGTTGTTCAAAAAGTAATAACGTTCCCGGGTATCCATTGTTTTGTTTTGTTGTTTTTTTTGTGTTTTGTTTTTTACAGGTAATGATACGTTATCAATTCAATTCTGACTTTTTGTTTGAAACGCTCTATCAAGTAGCCGTTTCTTCGCCTTGTCTCCGCACTCTGGGCTAAGAGAGCTTCGATGCGATAGATCTCCAGAATAGTCAATGGACGGCAGGTATGATCACGCAAGCCTTTATACCACTCAAGCAACAATGCTTCTTCTGAGATGAGACTCCAAGCTTCGTCCAGATACTCGCCCAATTTTTCTTCTTGACTCATCGTCAAACATTTATCGTGTTGAATTTGACTGGGATGATCGTTTCGACATCGATAACAATCTTTCTTACTCAATTCCGTAATTGTATCCGCCAGGTGTTTAGCAAAACAGGACACTAAATGTTGTTTTTGTTCTGGCCATCTGGTCTTGACTTCTACCTCATCCTCTTTGTCTTGGTCTTGGGGTTCTGTTTTCACGCTATCCCCCCCCCCCCGTTCCATTTCCAAAGATTCTCTACCGTTAAAGGAGTCTTCCACTGTTTCTAATAGTCTAGAATGACTTCTCTCATACCCTTGATTTCTATGGTATTGTCGAATTATGGCATACAAGATGACGTTGACCGTCTCGGCAAGAGCTTCTGCAAACTGACGTTCCACACGCAGTTGCCCAGATTTTATAGGGTGGAAATGTCCCTCGTCGCTGCCTTGGTCTGGAGTGAAATCAAAGGCCCACAAAGTGTAACCTCCTACATAATCTTCGTACGAAATGCCGTGACTGGTGTTGGTTCCTAGTTGTCCGGTAGCTTCGTACAGGGACAAGTACGATCTCAAGTAATTCTTCTGGGCAGAGTTACGTTCGAAGGGTCTGGTACACAAGGTCTTGCCATCGCGACTGACTTCGATCTTGGACACTCTGTAGTGCTTAAACTGGAAACGATTTTGATCGTGGGCTCCGTTGAGGGCTGCATTACTGACGATGCCAACGATTAGACGTTTGGGTAACTGTCCTTGGAACAGGTGATCTTCAGTCTTGGATCAGAGCAGCAATGGTGAATCTTTTCACTTCTACACGTCGTATCGGATACTTGGCGGTCGTTCTGCTCAATGTGTGACTGATTTCGTTTCCCGCTTTAGGTAACACTTCTACGCGGCACACGTAAAGTCTGGCTTCTTGGATGATGGTTTTGTACTCATTGGCATGAGTCATCAAATGGAAAGCGACACTGCTGCGATTGAGTCTCAGGCGAATATCCACTCCGTTGAGCAAATACTTGTAAGGCCTGCAATCCCCGTGTCACCATTGGTTTCAAAACGGGAGCCACCGAACGAAAGGCTGATTTTAGCATATCACCTAAACCATGTCGTCACTGTTGAGCGACTCTTTGGTACACAGGATACATGACTGACAAAAGATTAGAGTAATCGTTATCGAAAATGGAGTCTCATTGTGACTTTCCCTTTGGTGAATGCAATATTTTGTCGCAGATCCCCTTTTATAGTAATGTTGACAGTGTCGAAATACGACTTACTGATGGGCAAATAGTGAGGATGTACAAATTTCGCCATGAACGTCATAGGTGTTTCCACCTTCCTCGTCAGCGTTTGTGGCAAAGTCCACTTTGAAAGGAATGACACGCAGTAACGGTACGCAGGTGTGTCCCACCACGTTGTACTCCGCCACATAGGAGTACACAAAATCAAATTCAGTCCTTGGTTCATTTCTACAGGGAATCTAAAATATTTCTCAAAATCTGACTTACCAGTCACGGCTGGTATTTCTTTTGCAATCTTGATCAACTTAGGGTCTCCACCCAAAATGGCATACAATTGTAATGGACAATACTTTGTCCTCTGACAGTTTCATCATTAGGCGACGAGCTATTTTGTGGTAATCGATCGTGACATTTTGTCTGGTTTTCTCCAAGGCTTTACCAAACACGTTATTGAACCTGGCAGCAATAGCGTTCACCAAATCTTGACTACTAAAATAATAGCCTGAGAGAATTTTCAACCGATAAGTGGTTCGTTTAGTTTTGGGGTCTTGTGCTTCCATAGAGTCAGCTGCACTTCTACGTTCATCCAAGTGTTGTTGCACTTGTTTGGCATAAACGTTTACCGTAAAAGTGTTTTGATATTCAACGATGTTTTTGATTTGTATAGGGTGAATCATTTCCACTAAAGATACTTCCCAACGTGCGTCGTGATCCAATTGGATGGCCTGAGGTAACTCGGCCGTGTAACAACATAAGGTATTATTGGGAAACACCTCCATGGAACTGTCACTGGGTAACGTTAAGTACAAATGGTTGTTCATAATTCCAGAGTTCTAGTGTCCGAGGAGTCACTGGAAGTCAGAGGAGTGTCCAAAAGAGGATGGTTAGGGTGACTGTTGGATGGGGGACTAACGTTGGACACAAGGCTCCCGTTGTTGTTTTCGTTAGAGGAATATTTCAGAGACGGAATGGGAATAAGGTAACCAATGCAACTGCTAAGTAAAATGGTCCATAATTGTTTGTCTCTTTGTTGCAATCTCAAATTGGCAATGGCAACACCGATGACACAATACACCACAAAGATTTGGCAGAAAAAGACGATTTGCGTTTTAGGCACACGTTCTCCACACCTCACCCACAAGGATTGCTTTTGTAGATCTTGCAGAGAAGAACTGGGCGACGGAGTGGTTACTGAAGTAGCTGAGGCTGTGTTGAAGGGCATGATGGTCACTTCTTTTTATAGTCGATGATTTGCGAAGCTTCGATCCAAGAGTCAAAACTGGGAGGATATCCTTTTCAATGTACTTTGACTTCTTTGAGACGTCGTTTTCCCACTTTTCGGGTTCTTCGATCGAGAATGCTTTCTATCTCGTAAGCGTCGTCTTCTTTTTTGGACACACATTATAACTCGGGTAAGTAAAACGTTCCTTTTAACGCTTCCCCGTTCATGTCTTCCAATTTATAGATGGGAGGATGACGACCACGCACACGTTCGGTGACACGAAACAATTCGGTGGTCCAGTTGGGTAAGTAACCTTTGTCGAAAGTGCGTTTGGTTTTGCCAATGCGCACCCAATCTGCTGATGCCAACACTCCACCTTTCTTGGGGACAGTCACTGTTGGGGACGTACCAAAGAGGCGCTCGAAGACGGTGACTTCGTTGTCGGGAGTCACTTCTTGGGGGGTACGTCCGATGCTCCGATGGTAAGATTGGTTGTACGGTTGGACGAGGTGTGGCAAGACATCGATGTACTTGAGAGTGTGTTGATGCGTAAAATATTTCCACATGCGTTCTTTCAAGGTGCGTTGTAAACGGTCCACAATGCTGGCTTTGGTTTCCGGATTCTCGGTGGTGAAAAAATGAATGTCACGTTTCTTCAATTCTTTTTGGAAAGCTTGATTCAGAAATTCGGTGCCTTTGTCAGTTTGCCATCGAAGAGGGTGACGTCCACTTTGTTTCAACACCAGTTTGAGGGCTCGCACTAACTCACTGCTCGATTTGGAAGTCAATGGCACGACCCATGTAAATTTGGAAAAGACGTCGATGACACAAAACAAATATTTGTAACCACGATTGTAGGTGGCCAAATGAGAGACATCGGCTAAATCGGCTTGATATTGATGATCGATGCCCTCCACTCGGGTGCGACTTCTGGAAAAGTTTCGTCGAATGGGTTTGTGTAAGGTGTACGTGACTTGTTCTTGTAACAGCCTTGCACTTGAGATAAACGAACACTTTTCAGTAGAGTTTTGGCAGCACGATACAATTTCTGAACTCCTTCGTAACCTGCAGGATGGGATGGACCGTAGTAAATGCTGGCTAACACCTTCTCCATTTTTTATTAATAAGTGATCCACTCTTCGCTGATGGTACTCTGAAGTGGTTTAGAAATGGCTTTACATGTCCGATTTGCCACGGGAGTAGAAGTCGAAGTTAGTTTTGGTGGTAGTGGCTGTGGTGGTGGTGGTAATGGAATGGCTTTGGTCTTCTCTTCTTTTTTCACTTCTGCTTTCCCTTCTTTCTTTTTCACTTCTGTCGAGGGTGGAGTGGACATCATCTTTTTAACCCAAGCTTTAAGTTCTTCTCGCTGCTGTGTAGGGGAAGGGGTCAACAAGGACGCTGCAATCTTACTATGGATGGGAACTGCTGACGGTGTTTGAAAGACTTCTCTTGCCTCTTCTTCCTGAGGCAACCGTGGGGCTGCATCTGTCTTGACCACTGGAGGTGGTAGTGGTGGTGTTAGTGAACTTTTCATCAAGGCCTTAAAATCTCTCAAAGTGGGTAGAGCTGTTTCGTCTAAAGCTTTCTGGTGAAAGAGTTGCAGTCGTTGCAATAATTGACCGTACCGTTGAGATTTGTCCGTTTCTGACAAATCGCTGCGATCCATCAATGATTGCAATTCGTGTTGTAACTGGGACATGTCGGTCAAATGACGATTGGGAGGTAAATGTGGGATTCGTTGTTCTTGCCAACGATGGTATTCCATCCATCGTTCGTAAGGAACTAAACCCAGTTTTCGTCCTTCCATGGGATTTCAAGGATCGCATCTGAGATCTTTTGACTCCAAAGGTCCCTTTTATCTTCTTGGACCCTTTTATCTTCATCCTCCCAGGATGTTTCCCATCGTTCCCAATAGTCCTTTCAGCAAGGGTCCTCCTATTTTTCCCATTACTCCTTTCAGCAACATGGGCAAAATTTCCTCCGAGTTGCACCAACATCTTTTTCTTTTGACCAATGGGTATTTTGTTTTGGACACATTTGGCGAAGAACTTGTCGATGTTTGGCTAAACAGTCTTTCTGGTGTTTGGACAAAGGTATTGTGCCTTTCAAGACATTCAGACAAGATTCGCACACGGTATCGATGACGTCTTTGGAGGCAGTCTAAATGAGTTTTTTTTGGCATGGGTGGAGGAGTTTTGGACAGGACGGACAACAGACCCCAATGTTTGGCTAAACGAGGTGGCAGTTCTTTCCTTTTCTTTCCTTTGGGGGTAGAAGAGGAATGTCTTTTTGGAGTGACATCTTTCTCAGTTGGTTCATTGGTTCCGTGGCTCACAGCAAAAAATACACTAACGACGATGACTTGTCACACGGTCTTTTATCCTTTTTGGGGGACTATCGCTTCGTCATAAAGGTGACGATGTGCTTACCAAAATCGCCAAAAGAATCCTCCTCTTTGGTGGCCCCTCTTTTTCTTTGGACGAGTGTGTCTTTTCTAGGGGTGTCGTCGATGTTTGACTACGCGTTTTTTCGGATGACGAAACTGTCCCTTTCTTTTTCCTTTCTGGACAGGAGAACGACGATGAGGAGACATCTTTTGGTGAACAACATACACTAAAGTCCACGGCTTCACATGCGTCCTTTTACCTTATTTTTGGCTATTGGTCATATATTTAAAAAGATTTAAGAATTTTGATCATGTTTGGTAATAAGAGACTAGCCAACCTTTCTCCTCTTTGGTGACTTCTCCTTTTCTTTTGACGATTGTGACTTTTCAGGGACATACGTCGATGTTTGACTAAGTGTTTTTCTGGATGACGTGACTGTCGTTTTCTTTTTCTTTTTCATTTTTGGACAGAAGAACGACAATGGTGACGGTGTGCACTTCTTGGTGGGGCCATCTTTGGGCGTTCAGGAGCACAACAACACTAAACCTATCGTTTGCCTCAGGTCTTTTTCTACTGGAACGCGTCGCCACTGATTGTCTTTACGTCGTATCAACTTGATGACAGGCATCACACGTCTTGGAGGCGTTCGCAACGGACTAAATCGAGACAGTTCTTGCTTGGGCAAATCCAGTAAACTCTGTAACACACCCGTTCTCTCTTGGACTTTGATTTTGGGGGCAGGTACTTTGTGAGCATAGGCCACTGCCGCTAAAGAGGAAGAGGGTGTCACCGCTGGAGGAGAAGTTTTTGGAGACGCTCTCTTGCGGGTAGAAGCTGTTTTCTGTGGACTTTTCTTTTTCTTTTTCTGAGGCTGTGACCTTGTCTTGACACCGTTGCTCTTTTTCTTTTTCTTCTGGGTACGTTTGGGCGTTGCTTTTTTCTTGGGGACGACTTTGGGATCATTAGGATCCCATTTTAAGAGGAAACGAATGATGACACCTCCTAGAGAACCGCTACCTCCAGGTTTCAAAATGATTTGCTTTTTGGTTTGAGTGTCAATGCGAGGATTGGCTAGCTGCGTCAAGGCGACTTTGTTTCTCTTAAATAAACGTTT
This sequence comes from Megalonaias nervosa, assembly GCA_016617855.1. Taxonomy (NCBI): domain Eukaryota; kingdom Metazoa; phylum Mollusca; class Bivalvia; order Unionida; family Unionidae; genus Megalonaias; species Megalonaias nervosa. Next base: position 32,252 of record JAECUM010015653.1, on the reverse strand, counting down.
GGTTTGATGTGGAATGTGAATGATGCCTTGCAGTAATTGACGTGCTGTCACCGTAAACCATCGTAAGACTTCTTTGAGACTCGCTTCTAAGACACGAGCACGTATTTGTGGAATTTTTTCGCGACTGATACCGTACAAGGCACGAATCAATTTGATGGGAAGATGAGACTGAAGGGACGTCATGTTGACGATGTGTGAGACAGAGCCAAGTGACCGAGGTTTTTATAGATTTGTTTTGGTTGTTGTTAATTCGACGAAGGGGGCGTGTACGTCTTGGCACCAGTCGTGAAACAGATGTGTACAAAATCGCAAATAATCGGGAGTGGTGGGTTTTAAATCCACGAGTAAATAAGTGTGTGGGGAATGAGTGGCATCGTCGTACGCATGGGTCAGCCAAGGTGTTCCTAACTGTTTGACTAAGACTTGCACTTGCGATTTATCTCTAGGGCTTTTAAACAACACCACGTAATGAGCATTGAGACTGATGGTACGATGGGCTTTACTTTGTTGAAACAAATTTTGTGTGATGTAAATGACACTGGCATTATGATGATGCCCTTTGCGCGTAAACCACAGTTTAATTTCTTCTTCGTCTTCTCCTAACATGTCGTCAAAAATAGCCAAATGAGTTTAACTAGGGTCAGACACGATCCCGTCGTCTTCGCCAGGAATGCCTTCCACAAAGACGATGGAATCGCCTTGACATTCTCGCAGAAGGCTGTACGCCGATTGCTACTCTTTGTATTACCACACGATTCGTTGAAGTGGACGATCAATCAAATGATGTTTATGTTCGATCAAACATTTGACAAATTCGGTTTTGCCTGAACCGCTAGGTCCGGCAATGAGCATGTTAAAGGGATGGCGAAGATACAGGGCCTCACAACTAGTCCGATTTACGTGTTCGTCAATGACTTTGACAGTGGAGGAAGAGGGAATAGAGACAGTAGAGATTGCCATAGTAGTGTAAGAAATGTCACTTTTGACACGAAGGCAGACAAGACAAGAGTTTTCATACTTTTTTAAGGACACGTTTATTATCATCTTTAATTGCGAACAACACGAAAGACAAAAATACATAAAAGCCAAATGGTTAAGTACATGAATATAAGACACATCAAAACGATCATAGTGGAATATAAACAAGTCTCTGTACAACATTTGCGGTGATCAAGAGGTGAAATGTTAGGGGTGTAATATTCTTAGTGTCTGCACTCCTTGGCACAGTCACACAAGAGTTCTTCCGGAATGGCCTTTCGGGGATGTCGATAACGCTTCTGTCCTGAAGAGAGTGGTTTTCCTCCGTCACGACTTCTTCTTCTTCTGGCACTGTCACTAACACTGGTTTAAAAGTTACTTTTCTCACTGAACGTTTTAAGTTTTTAGGATTACAAATCTTTGGCATTGTGTGCCACATCTTTTGTCCAAGCCTCAAAACCCCAACTTTTCCAGTCACGTACATCTTTCCAGTGAGGGTGCAAGTCACAAGCTACACACACGTCGTCGTACACATCTTCAGTGCCTAAAAGTTGACGAATCTTGTTTTCCCGTAGAGGCTGAGAAATATCAAGATGAAAGCGCAAAGCTTTTAAGAGAATGATTCTCTCATGTACATTTAAAGGGACCACTTTCATGTTTTGGGTGGTATGTACTGTTCGTAAAGAGTTCACAAGGAATCGGCTGGTAAACGAAATCCCAGAAAGCATGTCATTAAAATACACACTACACGGCGACCCCAATTCAATGGACACAGTTCTCGTATTAGGCGATCGTGATCCTCCACCGTTTGAATAGTGTCATTGATTTCCTTCCACGGAATCTGTTGTATCACGAATGATAAAGGTCGTGGCATGGTAGTCCGTTTTTATACCTTTTTTTTGTCGGAGACAATAAGTGTACTTTCTGCACAGAGATGGTCGTACTCCAGTGGCAAATCTAAATTGTTTGGTCACTAACTTGCACATCACACACCGTTCAGAAGTTTCTGGTAACACTCGAACTCTTCTTCTGGAATTTGTTGTAGTAAGTCTACCTTGTAGTACATACAGTCACTAACAACAAACCAATTCTTCTCGCCTACGAGTAGTTGATCAATGTCTGACCACTGGAACAGTTTCATCAGAATCAGTCCTTTTATAGCATTCAGGTACCAGTGGTTTAAACATCGGTGACGTAACGGATGCAATTGTTCTTTGCGTTTCACTTGTATCTTGACCAACTCGCGGTAAATGCGTTCTGTCAACTCCACTGGCAAACCACGAATGTTCTCTTGTAAAGTATCCATGACCATGTCAGTCAAACACTTCTCCTAGAGCGAAAATAAACGGACAAAGTGAGTAATTTCGGGCCACAGTCATTCCAGGAAACGGTCAAGAATGTTATTAAAATCTTGTAATGTAAATGGTCTAAAGCGGAATATTCGGAAGAATGCACCCTTGATCCAGAGAAATCTGACTTGTTTGTTGACTTTTGTCAATTTCCTCTTGTGAATTTCTCGACATAAAAGTTCTACAGTCACCCATTGAGATTTTGCTCTGGCAAGTCCCAGCCAAATTTCCTTGTAGATCTTCGCTTGGAATTCGTTTGGTAATGTTTGAAGACTATTTTTTAGATGGGGTTTAAATACTTTTCTAAGGGTTGTCCAGCGTTTGACTCCTAAACACGTAGCTGGTTTCTTACACGACATGGTATACTCACTTCAATGACGAGGTCCCACTAAATGTAGGTAGTGACAATCTGGAGACCATCGAACATGTTCCAGGTAAGCGCAATCTTTCTTCTCCCACTCGTGAAGTGACACACCGCAACTGAAGCGCTTGACTTTATCCCCTTCGCCCAAGTAGATAAATCCGGCTCTAGATAATTCTTAGGGGGTAGGTCCTCCCAGATATTTTGGCCATTTTCCTTGGAGTACTGGGAGCTTTCATATTTAGCTGGAAATAGAATCTATTCACTGACAGGAAATAGGCAACGGGTAGATTTGTGAGCAAAGGTGATAGAATTTCTTCCGAGAGTTCTAAGTATAAGAAAGAAAAAAATTCCAACAACAAGGCCATTGTGAATCTAATGCATTTAGCGCGAAACTTACGTGTTATGAGTATGATCCATCGTTACCCTTGTGTAGATATACCGAATAGTCGTTATTCGATTCTAGAGACTTTAACAATTCAAGTTTTACTTTCTGCCTCTGTTTCTCTCTCTCTCTCTCTCTCTCTCTCTCTCTCTCTCTCTCTCTCTCTCTCTCTCTCTCTTGAAAATGGGAGAAGAGAGGTTTATATTTCATAAGTCTGCTTGTACATTGAGCATACATGTCTGCCAGCGAGGAATAGTTAATAAAAATAAATAAACATTTCGTATTTACATCTTGCATGTGTTGTCATTCTGTACATATCAATTCATCAGTTAGATTCAAACTCACTGTATGAAAATAAATGATAGGTAGTTATGTATCAAATGCGTGGAGAAAATGAGGCAATATAATTTATGCACGTGTGTCAGTTATACAAGGGTTGATGTGTGTTTAGTGTTGATACTGAGGTCTACTTGTTTATTTTTAAAATTTATATCAATGGTTCACCTACACATTCGTTATAACATTACTCCATATGTTAGGTGGCATTTCTATATGTATATCCATCATTAAAGATAAATTAGACTTACCTGGAAGAACACTAGAATGCTAACGAGTCCAAATCACGTCCGTTAGTTGCATATTGTTTAAGGAATAGCAGTGAAACGTAGACACAAAACGTTCTTTGTCGCAAGCGTTCCGGCTACCCAAAGTACCGTATATCTTTCATATTTTTTCGGTGAACTGTAGCGGGGATATATTCAATATTCCACCTCGACATATTTTTCAATCTTAATCTGACCTAGAGATATTTTCTGCAAAGATAACGTTTAAATGGTCTGACATGTATTTATGTGCCTGTGAGCGTATGACACTGTTTGGGGCAAACTTAAAGTCAGTGATACATGAGTATAAGCATACGGTATCTTAAATATTCTCATTGCGCAATCGATAAACTTGAAAGGTTCTAAAGTCCATATGCTAATATATAGGACAATAGAAAGGTAATGCAAGATAACATTCGTTGCCTTTCCATAGACTATATATCTTCATAGTAATGTTCACAATAAAGCAAGCCGAGGAAGGAGGTTGGGGTGTAGAAAGATTGTATACAACACGGTTAGGGTTAATTGCATCTCACGAGTTCATCAAAAAGGTTTTTCAATCACATTTTAAAAGTGTAACTTGTCCGTCCGTTTCTTGATCCATCCTTCTTTCCATCAGTCCTAACTTTATTTCTGGTTACTCACTATGATCATGCCTATTGCATTTTGATCAAATTTTGTTACAGGTAACTGTTATAGATTGGAGTTCGATTATTGACATTCTTCGCTATTGGATTAAGACCCTTTGCCCATAATTGTCAGACGATACACGAAAGGAGATCAATAATTGGAATTCTTCATTCGATTAAGACCTTTTCCCCTTGAGTATCAGAAAGATCAACACACGGAGTTGGATTGTTGTCACTTGCATCTTCGATTAAGATCTTTACCCCAGAGCATCAGACAGATCAACGCAAGGAGTTCCGAATATTGGCATCGGTAGATTTAGATTAAAGCCTATCGCCCCCGATTATCAGACAGATCCACGCTCTTTTATGTGACTGTTCAAGCCAATACCAGATACAAGGAGCTAAATTGTCAATATTCTGATCATGTTATAGTCATAGCCATTATTTATTTACTAATATTCTGTACACAGTGTCACTGGAATGTCGTCAGAAGGAAGTAAGTAGGATTATATCACACACACACACACACACACACACACACACAGATACATATATATATATATATATATATATATATAACTATATATATATATATATATATATATATATATATATATATATATATATAATCATACAGGTTAGAGAAATTTTAATTCATACTCTACGGAGATTCGAGTCCAGATCAGCGAGTAAACGGTACCCATCGCCTTGCCTGCACGCACCAGTCCATACTCCATCAGGACTAAGCACAGATCACTAGAAATGATGCTCGCTGTTATATGCACTCGTGTGTAGCAGATACACTAGGATGGCGACCTAGAAATTAATTGTCATCTATCTACAGAGTCATGCTGGATTCCTATTAAGGAAATCAAGGTATATGGGATTAGACATAGATAATTACAAATATACATCAAACGGAACGGAAAATGCTGTCCCTGGATTCTACAGGAAAATGCTTGACAATACAAAGCAGAATTAATATTTGATGCAAATAAGATGCAAATCCCGGTCCAGTGCGATTGTAGCCGTTTACCCGCGGACCTGGGCTCGAATCTTGGTAGTGTACGAATTAAAAACTCTAACATGTATGATAGTATTATTTGTATTAAATATTAATTCTACCTAGTATTATCAAACATTCTCCTGTAGAATCCAGGGATGGCACGTTCCGTTCTGTTCGGGGTATATTTGTAATATTTCTCTCTCTCTCTCTCTCTCTCTCTCTCTCTCTCTCTCTCTCTCTCTGCATATATATATATATATATATATATATATATATATATATATATATATATATATATATATATATATATATATATACTGGGTGGGTGTTGGGTATTTGTCGATGTGTAAATCTTACATAATCACTCGGGGTGCGAGCGACCGAGTGGTCTAAAGCGCTCACCGTTACTAATCACTGCCATCTCACCTCTGTCTGCGTGGGTTCGAGTCTCAGGCTCGGCCAATGTGGGTACGTGAGAAAGCTTGCCAGTAGCTTCTCGTGGGTCGGTGGTTCTTTCCCGGATTCTTCCTCCACCATTTATACTGACTGCCATGTATAGCGTATGTTATGCTGAAAAATGGAGTTCAACCCTATAACAACAACAACATAATCACTCACAAAGTAAAAAGGTCCGAAGATTGTACGCTAACTATGTTAATTTTTAAGTAACAATTTACACATCGATAAATACCCTACCATGACCATTTAATCCTTATAACTCTTTAATCTAATTTTATTTCTTTTCTGTCATCGTATTTTCTCAGAAGTGCTCGTATTCTCTCATGCAGTCTCTCAGAAATTGCAAAACTCTCTCCAGTATGTAGCACTTAAAGAACATATATCTACATCCACGTTTGTATTTCTTTCACGGGAATTGTTAATAAATAATCATAAAAGTCATAGTTCTGGTAAGGACTGGTAAGGACTGTAAATAATGTTTATTTATGGATTGTATGAAGTTTGTATTGATATGTCTCTGTTGCAATGCATGTTTTTATTTGTGCTTGAATGTTTGTATTATTACTGTAGGTTTAATTGCTACCATATGTGAGCAAATAAATGCATCAAGACTAGGGAATAAATCCTCCTTATCCAAGCACCCGGGTCTTCATTTTTTAAATTAGTCTATTTCTTTTTTCCAACATTACGCTTGCGTTTAGCACGTGTTGTGTTAGCATTCGTTGTTCTTTCTTTCTACGCATTTCGACTTCAAAAGCAATTTTTCTTTTCACTTTTAGTGAGATCCCCATGCACGTCATATGACCCTGATATTTAAAATCAGATAGTGTCAGAAGTGGATGAAGAGGTTAGAAAAATGCTAGACATGGGGGTGATTGAATCGTTTAATTCACCATATTCATCTCCCGTTGTCATTGTCAGAATTAAAATTAAATAATTCTGAATGTAGACTGGCTTGTAAAGCCTGCCATATGCTTTCTTTGGCAAAAAGGGTGAGTGTTGGAGTGCAGAAAGGACTGTGCGATTACATTTTTAACCTCAAATGGGTGATTTCAATCAGGGGGTTGCAAATTTGTATCGCATATCACGTGGTGGTTGGTTGGTTGGTTGGTTGGGGGGGGGGAAGGGTTGTTATTAATACGGTGTAAGGCGTTGCATAGATAATGCATCAAATAAAATGATCTGCAAATTGGGAACTAAAAGTGGTCAGCAGCATTTACCGATGTAAATAAAATTCAGCTCAGCATCACGTAATCGTATATTTCCAATCAGATAGCAGAAAACTTGGTCAGTGAACAAGAACTGGAGTTTATATATATATATATATATATATATATATATATATATATATATATATATATATATATATATATATATATATATATATATATATATATTATACACAAATAATATACTATCATACAAGTCAGAGAATTTTTAATGGGTGCCGTTTACCTGCGGACCCGGGTTCGAATCACCGTAGACTACAAATTAAAACTTCTCTAACCTGTCTGATACCATTATTTGTATTAAATATTAAATCTGCCTACTATTATCAAGCATTCTTCTATAGAATCCAGGGATAGCACTTTCCGTTCTGTCTGGTGTATATTAAACATTCTCTATACTTAATGCTATATACCGTGATTTCTTTCATAGGAATCCGGAATGACTGTGCAGATAGATGAGAATCAATCATCATGCGGTCGTCATGCGGGTGTGTCTGCTACGCACGAGTGCATATAACACCGATACAGTCTCGTCATATTTTGGTGCGTGCTTAGTCTTGATGGAGTATGGGCTGTTGTGTGCAGGCACGGCGGTGAGTGACATTTACCCGCGGACCTGGGTTCGAATCTCCATAGAGACAACAATTAAAACTTCTCTAACCTGAATGATAGTATTATCTGTATTAAATATTGATTATGCCTACTATTATCGAGCATTCTTCTATAGAATCCAGATAAAACACTTTCCGTTCTGTCTGGTGTATATTTATAACTCTCTCTCTCTCTCTCTCTCTCTCTCTCTCTCTCTCTCTCTCTCTCTCATATATATATATATATATATATATATATATATATATATATATATATATATATATATATATCTTGTTTGATGGTTGCAAGATATATCTACCTGTGTCAGATTTACTACATCCTGGTTGTGTAATATCAGCATTAAGTGGACAACAAAAAACCTCTCACAACGGAACTGTCCTAGAGGTATAAATTACCGTATATCTCCAACTTGTACTGCTTGAATTCAAGCAGGCATAGATTCAATATCCCCTGTTAGAAGATTTTAATTACTTGAAGAGATTGTTAAATATTTTGGTTTCATATGTAAAAGGTAAATAGTCAATGTTTAGTTTGCATTTGTGTGCGTACGAGCCCGTTAGAACATAACAATTAATGAAACAGCATCCATTGTTGATATTGCTAAATGCATGTACTAATGTAAGCATACAGTTTTTGATAGATATATTACAATAAATAGCGCAGTATACAGTGTTATCGGTTAAACAGTTGAAATGAAGCGTGCATATTGAGGACACGAGAAAGGTATAATAGGTGCTATAATTACGACCTTGATAGTTCTTAATGAATGGATGGGATCATTGGATACACTGTCATGTAACATATTAACAACTATTTGCATGATTAATCCTATCATCCGCCTCACACGAAAAATCTGGACCAGAACTTGTCACAGTTGGAATCTATATTAAGTAAATCTTCAATACGATTACTCTAGAAAAGAGCACCGTTGTATTTTGTGTGACAATTTATATGTTTCAATGTTGCTTCTGGTGGAAGCTTTTTTATCACTTTTGGGATACATATATATATATATATATATATATATATATATATATATATATATATATATATATATATATATATATATATGCACGATACTTTTATTTCCGAGCCATCGTTTATTACGTCTTAAGGTCCGTGAATGTCAATTGTGTTTCCGTGTCATTCGTCCCTACGTGCTAAGGCCATTGCATGACACTTTTTGTTTTAGTATCAACCGACCTAACTTCCTAAGGTCCGTTCATGACACTTTTATTTCCATGCTTTCCGTCTTTACGTCCTATGTTCCGTGCATGACACTCTTTGTTTCCGAGCCATCCGTCCTAACGCCCGATGGATTAAGAATGCGACTGCTATCTTGATAGCAAGCATCATCAAATCTCCTGCCACCCAGCCAAATGCGTTAGCAGCAGCTTTAAGGAGGAATGACACAGTGCAAATGAGACTAAATAGTGCAGCCAAAATCTTTTACGCGAATGTCTGCAGCCATCTGGTCAACCGCCCCATCTGCTTTTACCCATTCTTTTGTGTGCGCGTGACGTGACCTGTCAGGTCAGTTGACTTGATGGAATGTGACTGTGTACTGCCTCCTTTTCTTGCCGCGAGCTCAATTATGACTATGATCAACCATAGAAAATGGAGGCTATAGTGTTACACTCTTCACAAAAGAGTGTTCGCACTCGTTCCTCTAAGGTTGTGAAAACATGTGTTGATGATCGCAGGACATTAGGCTAGTAAATGTGGAGTTCTCTTTTAGCGCTGACATTCTTTAGCCGTGACTCGTGTTTCTTCTTTATTATCGAATGCGATCTTGAATCTTCTGGCGTTTCGTCTTCCACTGTAGTTAACTTGCCCTCTTCTTCGGGGATGCAATTATCTAGCTTTGTAAGCATAGAGAGTTATTTTTACAAGTTTGCCAAGAGTCCTTTGATTCGCTGCGTAAAGACCACGGAGACAGCAAGAGGATTGATATCTTCTAGTCTGCTTGTGACGGTGGGGATTTTATCTTCATTTTCTATGGGCTTCGACCAGTAGATTTATCATCGATACCTATCAATTTTAAGAGCTTAGGAAAACAACTCGTACTCACATCCTGAATAGGGATTAGAAACAGTTTGTCGCGAAGAAGACGTTACTTCTCACTATATGTTGGGTGGATACAGATGTGCTCCCTGAGAACAAATCTGTATGCATATGTTACAATTAGAAAGCATTACCTAACATATAGGATGTGCCACGTATCGATTACTTATTACTATTTTGTCAACTTTTTGTCAGTCCAGAGCATGTTGCAAAGGAAGCAGAGTTTGCTTTACAATCAGGTATTTAAAATTAGGTACCCGGAGCAGCCTTGAGACTGCAGTGGATATGAACCATAAGAGTATTGTAACTGGTGACGACATTTGGTTTAAAAACCTTCTCATAAATGGCCCTTACATAACTATATCAGAAGACACAAGTTTTGTATAATGTCGAGATTTCACAGTTTCGTACCAAACCACAATTTCCAAATGATGTTCACTTTTACAGTGTCAGTTTTAGATGATCATATAACTATTTTGAAAGACAAGCAATTATCCACTTCAACAAACTTGTTGCATTTAACCTGTGACCAGTTACGAGCTAGATGTAAATCTTTTTTGCTATTTCATCTCATCAGACAGTATTACACAATCCCTTGATTACGGAATCTTGAAGATAGCAGCTTCATTGTTACATTGTTACAGCAACATGAGAACGTCCGCATATATTTCTGTTGGAATGTACTTACTTTTGAGAGGAAAACTAGTGTTAACTTACATTCGATAGAAGCATTGTAAGGGTTGCACGTTGTAACAAGATAACCTGGTTGGGGTCGGATTATAACAGAACACTTTTGATGGTGACAAGAATACAATGTTCATTTATGAATAATTTAATGAATAAAAGACTGTTTGATTCGTGTGCCAACAAAATCTAAATATTGGATATTTAACAAAATATGCACGAACCAGAAAATATTGCGATTTAAAATGAAATGGGTACTGATATGCAAGAAAACTCTTAAATAGTAAAAAGACACAATGATAAATGAGTAAAAGTGACAAACAATGGAAAAAATGATAATATGTAAACATTGACAATTTCACACGAAAATGATATAGTTCACTCTGATAATGAAATTTGACACGGTTTCACTCAAATAGTGAAATATGATTAGTTTTCACTCAGACAGTGAAATTTGATCAGTTTTCACTCAAATAGTGAAATGTAATATGAAGCGTTGGAACATATATCTTGCGAAGTCGAACAAATCGGAAACGTCTTCTCAACTCCAACTCTCTGTCGAATGGTTGAGGAGCCACTACAAACGGTCTGCCCCTCCTGGTGTGCCTAAGGATCTGGATAATCTTTGTTCTCTGCATGTTCTGGCTCATCACTTCTGTGCTCCAATACTGTATCGCATATATTTTAACGATGTTTATGAGCTCGTTCAAAGACAAAAACTTGTGCACATTAAAATGACACGTAAGTTGCTACCAGGTGTCAAAATCATTGGAAATGGTGCTTGAGGTGTCAAACTACAGAATCTTGACCTACAAAGCGTGTTTCTTGTTGCATACTTTGCTAAGGGACCATGTATTAGAGGACCTTTCTCACACGATGTCTTCACTCAGAACACGTCATTTTCATGGTTAGAGCACATTTTATTGTCTGAATTGCATAGAGAGTTTGAGGTTTTGCAGCCAGTGATGCTGTGGATATTTGTTGTATTGCGTAAAGAGGTGACGGTTACAACTCACTCGTCTGTTTGGAAATATTTCTCCTGAACCATTGGACATTGTTTGGGGCATGGATGATGGTATTAATGTACTTGGTCGTTTCGATATGTTAGCAGAAGGCACGTTTTGTTTTGCCATAAACTTAAGAACGACGGTGCGTTTTTCAAAGAAACCTAGTAACATGTGGCACGCATAAAATTCTATCCGAGGCAAGTTTAGTCCATGTCTTGAGAACAGATATGTTTGCTTGACTCAGCTGGAACATCATCTCCGCTGTCCTCTTTGTAATTCTTATATTTCATTGATTTCGGTGTTTAGTGTGGATTCATCTTCTTCTGACAGTTCGTTTTCGCCGACGCCTAGATCGGTCATTATATTTTATTTAGCCATGTTTAGCTATTATATTAGAGGAAGTCACGTTAACTACACAATGGAAACAAATTCAACCCATTTTTGCCGCTTGAGGTAAAAGAAAGTCGATGCACCGTCGATACGACTAATAAACCAAACAACATTGATCAAGCCATCTGGTTGTCACATTTCCCAATCTCGGTAACAGCTTGCACTAAGCAACAAGTACATTGATGCGGTTTCGGATAAACTACATGATAAAGTACAGAGTAAGCCAGAACACTTAGATACATGCTGTCCTCCATTGAAATGAAAGCAAATAATTTTGAAACATTAGACCATCCGACCTAACTGCTTTGGGTAAGGCCAAAACAATACAAAGGACGGCACATTAAGATATTGCAGAAATTAATGACAAAAATGGAGTAAAGGCCACCGACCTTATAATTCTAAGCTGAGGATCAATATGATAGCTTCTGTAGGATCATCCTTGCTTGCTCTACATTTGTCACTTGTTTGTCCATAGACAATAGTAAGCAGTGTCTAGCTAACCTTGACAAAGATCAAAATAATTAAGACCTGTTTGTAGAACATTTGAATTCACCTGTAAGTTAGGTACGGTAATGCACAAGGGCTATTTGCAGTCTGCATGACCACATATAGGCGTGTCAAATTTGAGGATCAAAAGAGAAGATAGTTCAAGTGCTGAGTTAAGTACCGACCACAGAACAGACGAAGGAACTAAAGAAAGAACCGAAAAAGGAACGCTAACGGTCAGTACAGGTCACAAAACTAGAATCTGGTTGAATTCTTGATGGTAAAAGAAGCTCAAATATACCATATAACTTGAGGCTAAGTAGAAGTCAGGCAGCGGTGGCAAAGCCGGAATAAGACGCCAAAGTCTCACAAGTTGTTGTCAGTCTGGACTGAACAAGCAAGATATATTGCAGATTTACCTGCCGCCATCGCATTAAGTTACCAGGGCATGGTTTGATGTTCCAAATCTTAACATGGTGCACCAGGCCAACCTTTTATGTCTGCCAGACGACAAGGTTGGGTGACGCACGTACAAGACCGATTCGACCGCGGTTGATATCACTTGTTACAAGGTGGCCAAGTCACACAAAAGAGGCTTCCGAAGTCTACAACACTTTTGACACATGTGTACAAACGAGAGTCGCTCAAGTGACCCAGTTTTCTTCAGGTTGATCTGGAATAGGAGTTTAATTGAGCATTGTAGATAACCCTAATAAATTAAGGTAGTGTGAGTCAAGCAAGTACCTCGTACATGGCATGATGGACTAATTCAACCATACTATTGTTGTGCGGCCAGTAAAATACCGCTTTCCGCCGCCAAATGGCTGCAAGCATGCGTGGCACTGAGTGGCTTCAGTAGTCGTTGTCGAGGCCCTAAACAGAGAGGGTACGCGGATTAAAGACAAGAGGCCTGTCTATGCCCATCACGAAACCGCCATGCAGTGTATGCCTGTAATATCGGTGACTTTTGAGTCTGGAAGAGAAACTCCTCCCCTCAATCACCTTGCTCAAGTACCTATATGGAAGACGGGGAACAACGCCCGACGGCCCTATATGATCCATAAAGGTATACAGGCTAGGGTGTGCACTTGCTAAAACTGGTTCGCCCATACAATTGTGCCTGCTTAGCATAGACGGTGCAGGGCCTAGGTTGATCGTTTATGCATGATCATCTACAGGTTGTGCCCCCTGACAGACAAATGCCAACAGGCCGGCCTGGTTCTAGTCAACATATATGTCGCTGCGATCAACGTCCGCAGTCTATTGTTCAGACTCGTAGAGCTGTTCTCGTGGACTTGAAACAATCTGTCGTTTAGAGAGTGTTGTTTGTTGCTATTGTATATACGACCTACAAAGCATCGTAGCACCTCTTTTACGTCTGAAATCAAACAGGTTAACATCACATGGTAGTTCACATATCTTTGAATATATTCAGAATATCCACATTGATTTATTATGTGTTCTTTGGTTTCGTAGTGTTATGTATATTTAATTGTTTGTAGTTTTAAATTTTTTAATTCCATTACATGTTATTGTAATGTAACTTTTGTTACTGGATTTGACGTAGTCCAGAAATTCAGTTCAGTTCTGTTTCACCTGACTGCTATTTTCTTATCATTTCATTGATAAACAACTAATTATAAAATCATTGTATATTGTTCTTGATCTTGTTTAAAAATCAGTGACAGTTTCGGTAAACAACGTTTTTTAATTATTTGTTTTATCTTTTTCAGAGTAAGAATCATTAAATTAAGTCAAGGTCATACCTGGATTACGTGACAAGTAGCATGTATTAATTGGTACAAACTTCTATTTTTTCTAGAAGAATGAAATTTTGACCCTCATCCGGGAATCTGCTTTGCGTTTTAATTAGAGAATGACTGTTGTTTTTGATAGAAGTTTGTTAGTTGGGCTCCAAACAATTGACACGTAAAGTTGTTATTATGCTGTGACCAGTTTGGGTTGAATTTTTATTTTCTTAAAATTATTGAATTCAAGTGATTCTTTTCCCTGGAAATACATAAGTGCTCTGACAAAAGTCTTGGATAAAGACATTTATTGGAATTTATACTGAATTCAAAACTGGAATAATATTTTATGTGATTCAACAAGAGACTGTTGACACAGCAGCACTTCTCTGACCACAACAGACGTCATCGCCTTCAATTTAGGATTTCATCTCGACTCGAACTCAGTTTCATTCAGGACCTTTTATTGCTAAGACTTCTATTTTTAATTCTTGGATTACTTCTGGATTTAATTCGTAAAACGGTAAGTTCTTTTTTCTCATTTTTCACTTTGTGTTCTAGGGAAATAAATTATTTGTTAAATTTTATAAATCTTGTTGTCTTCACTCTTTTCTGTTACTTATTCTAAGAGCATAGACTCATAACAGTACATTCCGATGCTATTTTGCTTATCGATTTGGAGTGTGCTAGCATAGAGGGAACTAATGCCAACGCGGGTCAGATTATGACGTAAGTTTGTGATAACCTTGCGAATTTCCTGCTATATTGGCGCATGTATAGCCTGGGTCCAGGCTAGAGTTGAGAAAGGCACTCATGAAAAAAAGAAACATTTATACGGGGTTGGAGCAATGGATGATTACCTTTTGCGATAAAAGTGTCTCGTGCAATTCACCAGCGTGAAGATATTCATTTGAGCTCTAGGGTTAAATATTTTAAAGTAAGCGTACCCCCTCCCCCGCAAAAGAAACCCGCTCTCGGTTTAAAGAACGAAAAGAAACCTGAAAATAATAACTTTTCTGATGTGCAATATATACCTTTTCGTGGAGGTTCTACATCTTAAATTCAAAAACAGTTTATGTTTACAATTAAAATATTGTCCTTTAGAAATCCAATATTTGGATTAAACAACCGCCCTCGTATTGAATGAAGTGCGACTTGTCCTTTATTGCACATAAAGATACGGGATTGCAGACAACATATATTGGATACAACTCAAACAATACCATTCACCAGGTGACATTCATTCCATTGCAATATCTTAGAAATATTAAGAATATCTGTTTAACCGATATAAATTATTTTGCAAAATCCCTTTGAGTTGTTTTAATTTCATTGAAAATCAATTCAGATCTTATGAAAGAAGAATACAAAATATTTCCTGGTCTCTTACATTCGGATATTGAAAAGTGGGGCAGTAGTCCTAACACGAACATGTGATCTTGTGTCATTTAATTTGTGGTTGAAAGTTAACACAAAATCCACTGAAACTGATACCTCGGGGACAATAGTATATTAGCCGTATTTGGTATTAATGATTGGTGAATAAGCAAGAAGGCAAAAACAAACATTGGTTGCATAATTCATACTTTATTCATAATTGTATCGACAATACTAATAGAAGTTCTCATTGATCATCGCATCACTCAGTCCATATTGCTACAACGGGCTTTACAGTGCACTCCGACCCTAATACCACTGAGACAATAATACAATATAATACACGTGTACATTTCAATTAAAACACCTTCTAATAATATATGTCCATTGGATTTTGTATGTTAGTCTTCGTATTTAAAACATTCAAAATAAAATATATCGCTTATGTTAAAGAAGACGATGGAATGCTCCTAAAGGAACGACAAATTCAATACTATATCGACAATTGCGTTACGTGGACAGTTGGATTGAACAGTTAAATATAAAATTTAATTGAATCTTCCACTTTTCAAATGACTTTCAATTGTCAAATCAATGTCTAATTTCAGTTGTATTAGTAAAATAGTATTAAATGCGAAACAAAAATGAGATAATACGTGTTTTTATTTGTTTCAATTTTCTATCTAATCTGCCCTAAAATTAATTTGGACATCGCCAACTTCAAGCAATGTATATCGTATAATGGTCCAAATTATACAAAAGTTACATTTATGAAAGCCTTTAAAACTATTCCTCACCAACTATTCGGTTCAAACGTTTACACATTCGCTAGGCTTAGAGCTACTTAGCATTTAGGAGTGTTTTGATAATTAACAGTGTTTGTATCAACATGAGATAATGTTATGAATTCAGAACATTTCAAGTTCTCTTCCAGCGCGTTGTACTTATAGAACAATCTCTCCAGATTCCCGAATACAGATATGAATTAAAGAATGATGCAATTTTTAGCGTGCTACATTTATTTATAACTGAAGAATTAAGCTCTATTTATCACACAAAAACATTGACGCAGCCATTGATGTGCATAAAATACTAACGAAGCATAGAATCAATTATCTCGTGCTTGATACAGGGATCTTACTAAGAAAATTGAATGTAGAGTAATTAAAAAGAATACGTTTTTCACTGTTGAAATTGAAGTGGTTTTCCATTTAAATTGGAAAAAAACCTTACGTCTTAAAAATTTCAAATAGGAAATGATCCAAACCGTAAGCAACGATCTATCAATGAGTTATAACAAATGAAAGTACAGCAACGAACAATGAATCCATAAGGCTACAATGTACATTATGTTTTCTTTGTCGTTAAGATATTGGCAACATTTCAGCGCATATCATTATACAGAACCATTTTGATACATTTCTATGATTTATCGTGATATCTTACATTGCGGTAAATATAGTATAGACATAATGCATTTAAATGATTAAAATAAAACGTATCCGAGGAACAGTTTTTGAATACTGAAGGTAATTATGGACAAGCTTGTCAGCATTATGCACATTTTCCCCTTTATAAATGTCAATGTCTTTAACAATAAAAAGGTTTACATATGACACGAATAGAGTAAGTTATGCAGATGGTGTTAAACTGTTTCCAATGACCGAAATAATGTTGCTGTACTTTACACGCATGGGCAACTCAGCTGAATGTGATGGGTAAACTCGTGACAGTTGCAGGACATTATCGTCATTTGTTTCATTTCCACCGACATCTGACAGTTGACATCGTTGACATCGTTTCCTTGTTCTTGTTCTTTTCCCCTGTTGTTACAATCCTATCATGTACTATGGGCCCACATCCACCCTCCAAAACACCATTGCTGTTCTCGTTAAACAGCAGGCTGCAGATGCCGAAATCTTCTCTTAGACTTTGGTTCAAGCTTATGTAGTGGGATGTCTTCCACTGTACTGTTAGAAATACCACATGAAGTGCATGGTGTGCTGGAATAGTTGTCGCGGAAAAATTGTTAGGCGCATGTCCAGGTAAAAGCTTCTTATGAATGTGACGCCATATATGAAGCCATGATCTTTTCCCCAACAATTCATCTCCATACATAAAGAAGATCTGAAGGTTCCATTGAAGGAGCATAGCTGTGGAATTGCAACGTGCTAGGTATATCTCTTTACTGAAATGAACAGCAACTTTAATATACGGTCTTGTGGCATCATCTGATTCGCTTTTCTCAATGCCAAAAGAAATAAATGGGAAAGCTGCCAAGATAACGGCGTAGAGAAGTTGTTCCCAGAAGTTCATTGCTCATTGTCTTTCCTGAATGAATCACTTGTCACTGAACCAACCTAAAATTGAATTCCTTATATAGATCGCAAAGGTTCTATTAGCGGGCGGAACTAGCGTCCAAGTGGGATGATATGAATGACTCATAATTCCAGACAAAGCAAAACCTTTACCAAAACCAATAGTAACCTTTTTTAAAATCGTTAGTTGTTTTTCAGATTTAATATGACTTTAATTTATGTTATATGAACATGCGATATAAAACCTTCTAGCACTGATTTGCAATACGATATTGTTTAGCAGTCCTGAACGGATACCTGATACATTATGACAGTTTTCATTAGCTGGTCCTCGAAATTTTTTAAGACAACATCATGTAAGGTATGATATGATCAGCACATTAACTCAAATTTCGTTTTGTTATATATCATATATTTCTGATCGTTTATCTGTGTTTAATTATTCATATCTTAACGACATGATATCAAAAAGGAAAACAGCGCCAGATTGTCACGAAAATGGACGAAAGCATGGTCGGAATGCTACTTATGAAGAACATAGAGACAACACGCACAAAAATTAAGATAATTCAATTAAATGATTATGATGAATTATAAAAAAAAAATATTGCAGAAGGATAAGTCGGGACTATTGTAACATTACTTTGCCAACTTAGCCTAACTGTCCCTACATCATGCAGACTTTCTTTTGCAGTCTGTACTATCAATGATACTCATTGCAAAGAGCGATATTCGATGGAGTTTAGCAAATCTAAGTAATCTGATGTTCATCCCGAATCACACAGAGGCAATACTTTGATTGCGGATCAAATTCGACACAAACATGCTAACAATGAAGATCGTTGAGACCCGAACTGGTCTTAATCTCTCTATCCGACATTAGCAAATATCAGCTCTTTATAAGGCATAAATTACTGTGAAATTCTCAACATACAACATATGTACAAAACAATTTGTAAACGATACAAAGACAAAAACAAAAAATAAGAATAAACTGAGACCCTAATACAAGATGTTATGTGAGGATAAGGTCATCAAGAGGAACTGATCAAGTAAAAGATCTGAATAATTGACGCCATAGCTCGCAAATTAAGCTAGGTGTAGACTTTTGATGGAAGGGGTTCATAAAAGACAAGCAGGGCAAGGAAGTCCAGTCTGAGATCCACAAAAGACAAGATTGTAAAAAAGTGTAAATGTGATTCATCAACATCGAATCCATCAGATTCGATAGTTATGATTTTTTCCATTCTTTATATAGAAAGTTTCCATCTAGCAATATCTTCATTGTCGTTTAATATCCACCTTTCCTTTTGACGAAATGTTTTCTCTTACCGAAAGAAATGATACACTAGTTATTGCACTGTCAGGTAACAAATTCGCCTTTCTATCACTATTCAAATTAATCTTCCTTGGGGAGTGTTTAAGTGACTATTTCATTTCTTTGCGTCATCAGGTATACTTATCGACTGCAATTACAATTGCTGACATATATATCAGCAGCACAGTTCATAGTGATACATTGCTGTCATCTCTCAACGCTGAAATTCGCTATTTATATATTGGCAGGTATTCATTGAATGTCCGCTTGGGTTCCGTTTGATTCCCAAAGCATGTGCTGTGTCATTCGTAACTTCGTTATTAAATCAAAAGTATTTACGATTCACGCATATTTTCTTTTCTTTATTTTGTAGAATAATTTTGTAAGAATTACTCCCCCCCCCAACAAAATAACAAACTAAAATGCATAATCCAGGCATTACAATATTAATTCGCCTCTATTATCTAAATTTACAAAACCGATAACAATAATATAATCAAAGAAGAATATTATATCATTACTGCTTTCAAGAAATTTTTTATCACAAGCCTGCACAGAGACACCTTTGTTTCAACAAGCTCTTGTTCAGGGATATGAATATTATTGCCTAATTTGTTTTAAAATTTATGGCTGTCTTTGTTTAAAATATAGGTTATATTTGTTTAGAAGACAGAATCATAAGAGAAGATTAGAAAGGTTTCGTTTAATGTTATAGCTGACAAAAACTATACAATTTAATTTAAGCTCTAAAGATATACTACACGGGAAAAAAATAGTTAACAGAGAAAAAGAAAGAAAAACACATTAAATGTGCTTGTTGTAGCTGTTTTGGGTTTACCGTCATTCTCACCAGGCGGCCAGTATATTTAGCGAGGGAAAAACTTGGTAAAAGATTGGTTAGAACCAGCGACGAAATAACCACATTGGCAGAACCTGAGACTAGAACTGTCGTGGTCAGAGGTGATGTTGCAGTGATCGTAAAGGCGGGAGCTTTAGACCAGTCGGCCCTACCGTGGTCACTAAATATTCTTGCCCTTAGAATGCGATAATGTTGATTCGTCAGAGGCAGTGTGATATTACATTAATTCTAAATAAAATTAGAATATCAAGCTTGAGTGGTAAAATTAATGGACTAATTTACTGGCACTTACGTTTCCAAGTATGGCAGAGTTCGTAAGATCAATATAAAGGGTTTTAGATTTGATTTCAAAAAAGACAACTATTATCTAACTGTAAGATGACATTACCCAATAATCAATTATAACTCAACAAAGAGTACCATATAATTCAATTAATTTAATATAATATGTAATAATTTTAAAATTCCTTTTTATTGATGGATGTATGTTACTTGAAACATTGGATATTAATTTGATAATGGACCTAAAGATAGCAGATTTGTAAAAGCCAAACAGCTGATACCTTGTGCTACATTATAATTAGGGGCTGGAACATTTGAATAGTGGAGTAGATGTACATTATAAATATTGATTGGAACATTTGAATAGTACATTAAAATTAGGGACTGGAACTTTTCAATAGTGGAGAAGATGTTTCTTGCAGAATTAATCAATTGGTCTCATGAAATGAAACAACCGGATAAACATTTTATTTTCAAAAGACAATATGGCTCAAAACCTACGAAAGAATATTTAAAGAGTATTTAAATTGAATCTTAGTATTTGTATGTCCCAAGAAGTTAAAGTAAATGCAAATACGTTCAAAATCACTTTCCGAATTAAAGACACAAACTAAATATTATTTGTATTAGTAACGTATCTAATTTATTCAAACAATTTGACCACGACATCTGAAAATAGGGAACAAGTTCGAATAAGGTCAAAGTCAAGGAAGAGAAGATACTGAGATAATCTAACATCTAGTAGATGCGAGCATAGTGTTAAAATATTGATCAAACCCATCTCCTTAGATGATGTGAACAAAATCAAATCAATAATTTCACTAACAAGTCCTAAATGGTTTATCATGATTAGTATGTACACGCGAGCTAGTTAAACGAACGTAAAGATTAATCACCAAGCATGAATTTTAAAAGGACCAGAGAACTGGATAAGACAGTTTTGTTCAGTCAATTTACCACGGATTATCTGATAGCTTAGGCTTGACGACGTGATAAAGGATCCCAGGAGGCCGTGTGGTCAGAAACGCCCGCCTTTACCGATCAATACCATCTCACTTCGCTCTGCGTGTTTTACAGTCTCACGCTCCGTTAATGTGAGAATGTATGATAGCTTGCTAATGGGGGAGGGGGGGACGAATCTGAGAACTAAACTAACTTTTCGGATCCATTTGGTAAAAGGGAATGTTAACTAACAAATTCGTTAAAGATAAAAACTTGTGCTTTTGTCTTTGATAACATTTCAAATGGTCAAAAACATTTTATTGCATTAATGATAAAAATGAATTAAAAATATTTTAGTAATGTGGATTCCATTACTTCGAAAGATGCAAGGAGTGCTATCAGTGATTACAAAATAGGTATTCATACTGAGTCCTTGAAACATATCTAGAAAATAAAATTTTGACTATGCATACAAGTTGCACAACTCAAATTACAAAGCCAGACCACTAAATTTATAAGATTTAACTATCAAACATTTTTACAAATAACCCATTCAACTGGCATACTTGCTCACAAGAGATTTTAAATCGTTTGAGAAACTAGTATAGTTAAAGGGTTTATATCAAGTCTTGTTTTCTAAATTATCAAATGTTAGTTTATCATCATCATCATCATCATCATCATCAGTCCCGTAGTCTGGTAGACCGTTGGGGCACTCACCAGACCGAACAACCAGCTTCCTCCATTCCTCTCAATTTTACGTCTTTCTGAATGAGTCGCTCAATGTCATGCCTGTCCACTCTCGAATGTTGTCTTCCCACCTCTTTCTCTGCCTAACTTTGTTACTTCTTCCTTGTACAGTGCCTTGCAGGATTGTCTTGACAAGTCCTGATGATCGTGAGACATTCCCATACCACTGCAGTTTACGTTTTTTCACTGTGGTCAGGAGGTCTTCGTGAGGCCCAATGACTTGTCTAATCCTTTGCCGTATTTTTTCATTGGTGACACGATCTATGTATGAGACGCCGAGGATCTTTCGGAAGCATCTCATCTCAGTGGCCTTTATCCTTTTATCTAAGTCATCTGTTATGGTCCATGATTCACAGGCTTAGAGAAACATGGAGATCACCAGCGAGTGCATCAGTCTGACCTTTGAACTGAGTGCAATGTTCTTGTCGTTTCGGATGGGCTTCAGTTTTGTCAGCGATGTTGTTGTCTGCGCAATCCTGGATAGTACCTCAGGCTTCGATCCTTCATCTGTTACAATTACCCCCAAATATTTTATAATTAACGCAAATATGCGCAATTAGTCGGCTCACCACAATATTAATGATGCCTCGGTCACATACATTATTGACGACAGAGAAGGGACTCCATACGTAATTAGTTACGAACACGTCATATATATTCCTGTTAAATTTATCTTACAACGTGTGAATTGTGGAATTAATCACGATGATTTTTTTCAATTTGTTCATCTGTCTCTTTAGATATCGTTGATATTAACGTGCAATCAATACTATGAAACTGACACGATAACAATGTATTGTACACGGCTTTACGTGTAATGCGACTTACTTATTATCATTCTAACATTGTAATCATATTAATCGGTAAAAATTACGATAGGATTAACACTCGAATTTCAATTTATATAAAATAAAAATAATAATCGTAGATGAAGTTGATGATGAAAGACAAAGAAAGAAAGAAGAAGAAAGATTTCGTTGATTGATGATATGGTGCCGATAGTTTTTCTTTTCATACTACTATTCCCATTGTGATAATTATCATTAGCAATATCAATGTCATCACCATGCACGTATTAGGATACAACATGCTAAATATATAGACAGACACATAAATGTCTAAGCATATCTTACACAGCATGAACACGAGTACCGAATAACCGCAAATATGCGTGAGTAAATTATTTAAATTAATGTGTGAAACTTAACAAATGAACTAAATCCAAAAATGTCGGCGATTGTATTTGCATGTGAAATTATGTTTCCGAATATTTCACTATTTAGTATTGTACCAAGTGAAAGCCCTTATTAAATAAGTTTGGACTAGGAACTAAACTAAGCATGGATTCGATGATCGAACGTTTTCTACATGATAGCATAGCTGCTTGAATATTTGAAACACTGCACACAGGTTAAAGTGTCAAACCTCGGAAGAAACTATTAAACGATAACCAATTCCTCTATGAATATCATAAAACTGCCATCTTAAATGTGTCATAACCTGATTTCCAGACATTCTCCAACCGTTTGGACGCACGCTTGTGTGTAATTTAGAATAACCAACAGCAAAAGTTAGATGCTTCTTATTTATGTTAAAATCTCACATTAAGGACAATACATAAACACATACATGTTTCTATAATAAGATTTGCAAATGAAATCTTCGTGCGTATGCTAAACTATTACATTTGTATGGGTTTGTCGATTAGTCTAGCTCAGATGCAGGTAAGGTAGCTAACAAGTTTACGTAGATACACCCTGCATACCCTAGCTGGAGGGAATCAACATTGTCATGTAATGCACAAGTGACATTGACGCAACGTAAACCGAGAACAGCTTACAATGCAGGCTCGAGCCTTAAGTATATTGATACTGCTGGAGGGTTAATCAGACATAGCTTACAATAGCAGTTGGAACCTTAATTGTAAGTTGTATTACGTTCTTTCATTGTCGCCATGTTTACACCACACCATACTGTTGGCACACAATGGGAAATTTTATGCGAGTTGATATGCAGGGTGTGATTGAACATTTTACAATATTGTAACAAATCAAGCTCTTTTAAAAGCCATAAAGCACAGTGTCCATGATATTGTAGTACACACATTCTTTACTAAAAGTGTACATTTCACATTCCAAATATTACAAACCATGATATTTTATGCATAAAGGTAACCTTTAGAAATAGGTTTGGGAATTTATGAGAATAATATTCATTTTCGTTTAAATATTCAGAGGTTTTGTTCTGGTCACTTAGCTTCTAGCCCGATTTATTACAGCGTAGCATATTACAAACAAAATGTAATATTGTTACGCTTTATTTTTTTCAACACGAGCATAGTGTAAGGTCAAACCATATTATTGATAGATGTTATCACCTATAACGTCAAGAAAATATATTATCGTCCTTTCTTAGTATTTAAATCTAGGTAGAACCTCAAATATGTTGCAATGTAAAGTTGATCTTGGGAAAAGCTGTTTCCATAGTCATACTTTATCCTATTAAAATGAGACCATTATGAGCGTTCAATTGCTGTCGTTACCACCGGATTGTGTCGACACGATTTTCCCAAATTTAACGTTGATAAAGTGATTACCAATATGTTTAAGAAAAGCAAGCGAGGAGGAATTAGAGTGCTAGAGCAAGTAAAAACCAACATTGAGCAAAAGTAAAACTAAATTTATATAAGTATGATAATTTCCAAAATGTTATTATGCTATCGTGTTGAATCCAATATGACAACATGCGAAGTCTTTAAAGATTTGTAATCAGGCAAACATTCAAATTTAAGTTTTACATAGTGGAAAGCAAGATATTTTATACGAATTAAATAAGTTTGAAAACGAACCAACTAATAAACGGATTAGGTACCATGTCCTTTGAAGGCATGTTTCTATTGAATTCCCAGCAATACACTTTCTGCATGTCTTGGCAAACACCAAAATGTTTCAAAATGTTATAGGAGCCGTGTTAAACTCTACACATCATTCATTTACCTCTTTAAAAATGGAATATCCGTTGCTCCAATTTACACACAAGGACACCGAATATAGACGTTTAGCAGACAAAAATATACAAAATCTTCAAGAGCTACATTTTGCAGGATATTGTGGTCACGGCAGTTGCCGTAGACATCTCCTAACTTCGTAGTTGAACAGGGAAACATGCATCCTCTCGACTTCATTGCTGAACTTGTACTATTTGCAAAAGTACGTGACCTTGAAGACGATTTTGGTTTTTCTTGGAAACCAGAATGACTGAGCTAGATCAGAGTTTCTATGACGCTTCTGACGTTCGTTGTACTTCACTTGAAGCTCTTTTTCCTTCACAATCAAGTTAGCATGACACAAGGGAAACATTGGCAGGATTCGTCGAAAGAATATATTTGGTGAATTGCAACATAACTCGTATATATCTTGACTGCGATATACAGCATCTCCGAGATGGAAATTTGTGCACGTCTTGAAGCTTTTGGCCGGTATTATAGCTTCATCAGGATCGCTTGTCTCAGCGCCAAGACAAAACAAACAGAAAGCCATCGTAAGCAAAGTGTAGAGAAGATTTGTCCGGAGAGACATCGCTCGTGGATTTTCTTGAGTGACTAACCAGTGCTATCACGTCCTTTATAGTCATTGAAATAGCTGAAAGCTGGAACCCTTTTATACCTAGCCGTAATTATGTTTACATCCGCAAGAAGAAAGGCGCACGGTGCAAAATAGGGTGCAGCATCATTCCAGACAAGAAAAACTCCTTCCATATCTGGACGCAGTAGCAAACTCAGCTTCGGTTATCATGAAAGGATATGATTTTTACTTTTTGATAATTGTACCGGAGCTTACTGCTGTTTAGATGTGGATTTACTACAGAAAATCAATAACCACTGCTGATTCAAACGCAAATTTGAACAACAACGTTTTATGTTTTGTTGGGTGCACGCTGACAAGTGTAATACCCCAGACAATTTAGGCTTCAAGAAAAATCAAATATCTTTCTCTCCGTATCAATCAGGTCTTGCAGAAACGTGATACTTATATCCACTTTCATTCACGTATCCACTTAATTACCACTTGACTGACAAGATTAACGTACCTATCGTTCAAGACTAATCCAGTTTGTGTCTCATTCTCATTGAGGATATGTGCTTTTAGCAAATTAAATATTTACCTTGATTAAACATTACCTGGTGGTCTTTGTGAAGATTGCTTACATTTACTGCTAACTGTTCATTTGTTTTAAGTCGGTATAGTTTTCAATTTTCCAAGCTACAGCAGCACTATAATGGCAAGCGAAGAACAAATTATTTGAGATTCTGTCGCTCCGCAATGTGGCGCACTGTCTCATTTATCAACCAACAGCCAAATGCTTCGGCTCAGATTGATTCTTTGCCTTTGAAGCGTATGAATCCTCCGTTTATTCTAAACGGAGTATAACGTCTAAAATTAGTCTAATGAAGGACAAGTTTTAAATGTGTTTGGTTGATATGTACCATTAGAATGACATCTTACAAGTGTTACGTGTCTCGGCTCGTACAAAAGTAACAAGAAAAGAGTGAAGACAACAAGCTTTGTAAAATTTAACAAAATAATTTATATCCCTAGAAAAACAAGGTAAAATGAGAAAAAGGACTTTCGGTTTACGAATCAAATCCAAAAATTAATCCAAGAATTAAAAAATAGAAGTCCAATCAATAAAAGTTCTAAGTGAATCACAGTTCGAATCCCGATGAAATTCAAGATGGAAGGCGATGAAGTCTTTGATGGTCTGCTTTGTCTTGATGTGTCAACAGTTCTTTGTTGAATCACAAAGAGTTACATTCCAGTTTGGAATTCCGAATAAGTTTCAAAAATTTGTCTTTGTCCAAGAATTCTGTAAGGAGCACTTATATGTATGTTTTACTGAACAATGAATTACTAATTCCGAAAAATAAAAATAAAAAATTCAACTCAAACTGGTCACAACAAAACACCTTTGAGCTTCAAAGTTTTAAAGCACAACTGACCAATTCTATGATAACATGAGTTATAAGCCTGACTAAAACGCAAAACAGATTCCCTGATGGGGGTCAATATTTCATCCCAATGGGAAAACCAAAACTTTGTAACAATAAACAAATGTTATTTGTCACGTACTCCAGGTATTGCCTTGATAAACACTAAAGGAATCCAACTCTTAGAATGAATAAACTAAGTTATTTACTCCAAACTCTATCTAATTTCCAAATCGAAGTCAGCAATTATATACAATGTTTCAAACTACTGGCTGTTTAACAGGTCAAACAGAACTGAATTGAATTTCTAAACAAACAATCAAATCCAGGAGACAAAATTATCATTACAATAACATGTAATGGAATAAAATAAAAAAGTATTTAAAAAAATTAAATCTAGCAAACAAACAATTTAATTACATATACATAACACAAGAAACAATGTTTAATATAGTAACATCATAACTGAATAATGTATCCCATAACTATAAAACCATCTACAATCAGTAACCCAATTTCAGCAAGGAAATGATTACCTGAAAGTGGAAAGCTTCACAATAGGGAACATTATGAATGACCTTGAACATTTGGCTTTGGAGAAAGATCGATATCTTAAATATTGCCAACATATTGATGTGTATCTCGATTATGCCAGGTTTGATGCTAGAAATTCCTTTTTAGTTATACTTTAAGTTCCTACAAACTTTTCTCTGCATGGAGAGATAAGGATTTGTGCCGAGTAGATGAAGATGTTATCTCCAGTTTAAGAGTAACCTAAACCGCCCAATGGACCATTATGTAAATTCTAATCAGAAAACATGGAAATCTATTACAGATCATTTGATGCATTTTGGAACATTGTTTCGACCTGTTATTAGTCTAGAAATCATGTGATACTCTGCTAAGAGAATACACGATGTGAGAAAGATCAAGAATTCGTTATTAAAATAAACTGTCGATGAAAGGAGCACAGAGCTCCACACAAACCAAATGTAAGATTTAGACTAAAAATCAGACAAATACAGACAGATAAATTGTGAAATGAGAATACAAATTCCACAACAAAACTCTGTTGCTTTGCATGAAACGCTCCACAATTACAATAATTTCACATATCATTTAGATCTCAAACATTAAGTGGGTTTGTTTTATTATTCTTCTAATTATCAGTGTTATTTTAGTAGTATTTTTAATACTTATGTTTGCTCAAATCTTTTGCATAAATCAATCGTATGTGAAGATATTCTAAATAGCTAACTTATCAGGTTATGTTGCAATTATTCATCCTACTTCAAAGCAAAGGGTTTTTAAAAGTAGTGCTGTATTCAGAAATAAATATTAGATGTTCGTTTAGATACAGGTGAAGAACTGTCCTTACAATTCAGATATGTACAACAGTGCACCAAGTGCATTTCCTGCTCTTAATTTTGCAGCTTTCTGCCAGCAAAGACACATATGGATTGTTGCAGGACCTGTCTGCATGCAACTGATTATAGGAAAACTTAAACGTGCGTCATTATCATTTTAAGGAATATCAACCGGTGTGGGAGAAAATGAATTCAGAATGAATTATTTACTCTTAGACTGTACAATTTGTTACCATCATAAATAGAACAATCCGTATTTTACCCCTTATTAAACTCACCAGTGATCAATGTCCAGTTTACTTGTGTAATTTTCGTAATGCCGGCAACTAATGAGGGAAGAAATTATTATCGGAAAACAGATTTGATTTCCTTGTTCAAATTTGTAACATTAGAAATATCGATATGCCACTTTTCACATCAGATCTCTTCGAAACGACCTTTCAAAAAAGTTACATTTATACTGACATGCAGACGATTCATAGCTTCTGACAAAGCTGAACAGACCCCATTCTACACTTACGGTGCAAGTTAATGTACTATCCTTCGTTTAATATAAATAATTTTATCACATTATGACGCTGTTTAATCACCTTAAGCTCGTTATGCTTTATAGAATAATTCGTACGAGGACCATAGTACAAGATTAATTTTAAATCTTGATTTTTTTTTTTTTTTTGATTTTTTTATTTTTTAAAATATTCCCGCTATGACTAAGTCACAACTGTATTTCCAGGCCCATCTCAACCATTTTAAGACTATGCTGTGAAGTGTACAAAAGTTTCTTAGAAAGGTCATGTTTTAATAGGTAACAAAAATTCTTTCTGACCACAATGCACAGCTGCCATTTCTCTCCCTTTTTCTCTTTTGATCTCTACCTCTCTGCCTGTCTATCTTTATCATACACACAAACATGCAAACCAATCACACTTAACTTTTGTCTTTAAAAATCAATGGCGCTCGTTCCCTTTGCAGTTATGCGATTCCTAGGCATACATATTCCATAATGATCGGCGAAACAATTTGTTTAAATTTGTGTTAGCCCTGTCTATGGTGGAATGTTATTGAAATGCAAACAGAAGCTGTGATATAGCTTTGTCCAATGTTTTCTGGCTATGACTTTAGATTAATGTGTCGAAGCAAAAATTTTCAGCTCTTTATATCATTGATCTCTGGTTCGAACATAATCCAGCAATATAAGCAGTTGGAAATATGTTTTATATTAAGTTTGTCTTGTGTCTGTACGTAAAATATGTATCTGTACGTAAAGTATATGTTGAACAATAATGTTGAAAGTTGACATAACTTACATGCTTCTATTTGTAAATTTATATCTCCAAACGCATTTGTCAAGTATTATAAACACGTTGGTTATATAATTTGCATCTGTATTCAATTTTGAACATGCCAAGATACCTATCTGCAAAAATGTCTTCAGGGTGTTTTTTTTCTTCATATTGATCGAAGTCTCCGTCAGTAGCAAAAGCCTTGTACTAAATAATATAACTGAATGGACACACACGTGCATGTTTTGAGTGTTTATTAGGTGGACAACTAATTGAGCATTTACACTGGAAAGTGCTTTCTATAATATCAGTGTGGGTTTCTTCAGGCACAAGAGACTACCGACTTGCTGAAGTCATGAAATGCGTGTACTTCTCGACCTAGTGTGGTGGAATTTACAAACCATGAGACACAACCAAATTCTGTTTTACAATTATGAAATAATGTCATACAATTCATCTTTGCAAAGTTGACTCTCTTGAATATTAAAAATTGTAAGGGAAAACTATGCAATTCGTA
This sequence comes from Megalonaias nervosa, assembly GCA_016617855.1. Taxonomy (NCBI): domain Eukaryota; kingdom Metazoa; phylum Mollusca; class Bivalvia; order Unionida; family Unionidae; genus Megalonaias; species Megalonaias nervosa. The sequence goes on along the minus strand of JAECUM010015653.1, from coordinate 2,263 downwards.
GAATACAATCCACTTTGTTTTTATCAACAATATGATCTATTCACAATCATAATCACATAAACATACTGAAATCATAAGAACTTAGGAACTGTAACCAGTGTTCGCAGAGGTCTTCTCCCAAACTATACAAGTACAAATATTTCACACTTTTAAAACCGCTTGAGTAATCGAGTAATATATTTCAAAATTGTTTACATTGAATGGTGAAAAATGTGCATTTGCATCTGATATATCATATAAGTCTTACATATGATTCTTTTATAAATTACCGATCTTTGAATAATCGTAACGTTTCCAAAAGTGTGATTATATTCCTTTATACACTAAACTGAGAAGCGCTCCAAGTATTTTTATACATTTTTTTGTGTGCTTTATTCATGTTCGAATAGAAGGACACTGTCTTAGATATATATGAAGTCAACAGATCTGTAGCTGCAAAATATATTTAATAGGTTTCATTGCAAATTGAAAATCACTTATTCTGCATAAAGTTTCATAGCGATTGCTTGAAAATGACCATTCGCTGTTGCTTTCAAAGAGATCACAAATAATCAATGGAATCTACTAGGAACAAGAATTCTTTTTTAATTCCACGTTTGCAAGTTGATGAATCAAATAAACATATTCTGAGTCAATAACTAAACGGCAAATGATTACTGTCATAAGTTGCGTTTGATCATTAAATGCAGTAGTCCACCGAAAATACTAGGTAAAGTGGAGCATGGGGGATTTCTTTTGCATATAAGAAATATGTTTATTAACGTGGAGTAAAATTCATTATTACAGTTGGTGGCGATTTATTATGATGCCTACGAGCCCATACTTTCAAAAAGACAATTTTATCAAAGAAAGTGAAGCACGCCAGATAAACTGACCACGGGGCAGAGAGTTCATCTGCCAATAAACTTACACTTAGAAAGATTCCAACTTCAATCGGCAGTTAGGTGCAAATTGTTACATAGAGGGGTGCCAGACATAATCTTGCCCGGCCGAGAAAGACAAAAGCGAGTTGTTGCATAGTTTGGTGTCATGCAAAAGCTTGCACGACCGAGGAGGAAAATAACGAACATGGTCTGCATAACATATAAACATCAAATCATTACCAATTCGAAATATTTCGTTAACATTGGTGAAGGCTAATCACTATAGCTTTGAGTCCAGTAAGTGACCTATCTACGAGAACTAAACCTGAAAATAAGGTAAGAATTTCTGAACATAGATACTATCATGCAAAGCTCAGAGACACTTTTGTGAATAAATATTGTAAAAGTAGGCAAAAGTCTTCAAAGCAGTATGCAAATAATTAATTGCTGATAGAATAATAAAATGGTCAAGATGATATTTTTTGGATGATCGTTATAAGTAGGCAAAGAGATACAAAGATGGAACATTAAAGAAAAGTATTAATATGGACGATAAATAACACAGAAGAACACGAAAAATGCCAAACCCATTCAAAATATGCGTCTAGTCAACTATGCTTAGATGGTATTTACTTTTCAATAGTTGCAACTTCTCATAATGGTTTACTGATTATTTCGCACACTTCACAGCAATCCTTCCTATTGCCCATCAGACAGGGCAAGAATCTGTTTGATAGGTGTGCTCCTTTTCAGCTATAATATATACAAGTAAGGTATAACAAATTCAATAGATTGCTTACAAAATGATTATAAACAATGCTACAGCAACAACAAAAGCTACTACTAGTACTACTGCTAATGTCCGACTGGGAAAAAAGCCCACGATTTTCTAAGTTTCAGTGCGCAATAACACGTGTTCTGCAAAAATAACCTGATATGCAATTCTTTCTTATGATTATGTGCCTTTTGTTTTGTGTTTTGCTTTTTAATTTAAATTAACCATGATTGATTCAGTGCAGACAGTAATATCAAATAATATTTGAACATCTTCGGAATATATTTTTCTAACATAACGTGACTGCTTTCACAAGGAAAAGTTTGACGAAAGACTCGGGAACTCAACGGGTTTATGCAAAGAAGTTATACAAAACCAAAACTATATACTTGGCTATAGAAATAGCTAATCATTCACGAAATCAGTCCCATTAGTTTCAAGATTAAACAGCCACCAATCCTGTCCATTTTGTAATAATACACCATCCAAATGCCCCAAACTAAAGTTGATTGTTCATATAAAGTAGCACAGCATATATATCAGCAAGTGTCCAAAGGCTACTATTTCAGTATTTGTGTCTTTCATAATCAGCCCGGGTTTACAAGAGTGACATATGTTTGACAAT